>CM068354.1:38860985-38938485 GCA_034769755.1 Odontamblyopus lacepedii | reverse complement strand
CTGACGCAGCACCTGTGCTCTGGATGTGTCCGTCCATGTGAGGAGCTTTGTCTTTGCGTGTGTGATTCATGACCCGTCTCGTTCGCGCCGGAGCATCGTTTGTGTGGTTTTGATGCAGAACGAGGAAACTCCAGTATTCACGTGTCTGCTCTGTGCGCACAGGACTCCAGGCGCCTTTTTCTCGTCTCTCTCTGTTTTCATTTGGTAACACCTGCAAATACTAAAGTCCTGCGCTCTTGTTTGTTAATCAGAGCTACAGAACCTGCTTTAGGCGAGGCTATGACAGGACCCGACTCACCTGCCCCCGTTTAACCTCTTCTCATTGAGTTTTCCGACCCGCCTGAACCCGGGTGCAATATCACCACATCCCGCACCGTTGAGCCGCTAAACCGCACCGCAGGAGAAATTCCCTAACCGCAACAGCCCTAACTCAAATTGCGAAAATCATTGCGTTAGAAGGGACAAAAGGCTGGCGAACTCTAATCTTGAGTTTAAAAAAATCGTGTTATGGACTGCATTAATCTGGTCGTGATTAATGCGTCACCGTTTACTGCCAAACTGTGAAACATTCTAGACAAAGGAATGAAATCTACACGGTGAAAAGCATTTGACAGACGCTCCAACAGAAGAGCTACACAGAGCACGTTTAAAGGTGTGGACGTGTGAGGTTTGGGTGCAGAGTGTGGGAGTCTTACGGGGGTCTGGAAGCAGCAGTAGAGCTGGGTGAGGTAGGGGTGTCTCTGGGCCAGGGCCAGGATGCGCTTCTCGGTCATGGTGCAGTCCACGTCGTCGTCCTGGAGGATCACGTCTTTCTTCAGCACTTTGACGGCGTAAACCTGGTCCGTGCCCCTGCGCTCGGCCAGCATCACCTGCGCACAGGGCCACGTTTCAGACTGGTGCAGACGGGCGGAGACGGCTCCAACTACTCCAGTTCTTTAAAAATGTGGACTGTCTTTCTGTAACTGCGGCTGTCGGGCTCGCCATTGTGATCTTAAAATATTTGTATTAACCCGCTCTACGTGATCCTGCGGTTTTATTTCACTATTAAAATCAAGATCTGGACCTTAATATCAGACCAAAGAGGCGTCGTCGCTCCCACTAGAATTAAATCTTTGTTTTTTTATAGACCTTTTTCACAACGGCCGGAAGTGCCGCGGTGTTGGGTAAACATCACTTCCGCTTCATGTTTTTCTGTGGTAAATGTGTGTGTAAATGTGGCGTATTCTCCAGCAGCTTCATAAATCTGCCCCATCACCAAATCCACAACCAACAAGGTCCACGAAGGAGAAACATTCTTCATGAAGAATTTATCCACAACGATCGAGGGAAGAAAGACGAAAGCTTAAAGGAAACGACGACGAGCATCAGTGAAACGACTGAGCAACACGAACGTTATGGTCCTGAAGAAAACATAAAACTCAGACGTAGCAAAACTAAACTTGGAAAAGTGGTAAATGAGACCATGAAGGTGATTGGCAGGAAAGAGTTTTCGAGTGCCTAAGTTTAAGAGTAACAGATTTAAACTTTCCCTTGTGTCACTTCTGTTGCACTGTTGAACAAATCTGCACAACAAAGGCACTTAGTCAGAGCTAGTGCAATAATTATCTGTGCAATAGGGTTAGTGCAATATTTTGGACACTTTTTGGTGCACAAATGTACTACATGTATGTTGTGACTGTTGTGTGATGTGTCAAGTGTAACTGTGGTTTTAAGCTGCAGGCAGTGCCCAAAACAAATTTCCCCTTGGGGACAATAAAGTTTATCTTATCTTATCTTATCTTATCTTATAACGTTCGTGTTGCTCAGTCGTTTCACTGACGCTCGTCGTTGTTTCCTTTAAACTTTCGTCTTTCTTCCCTCGATCGTTGTGGATAAATTCTTCATGAAGAATGTTTCTCCTTTGTGGACCTTGTTGGTTGTAGATTTGGTGCTGGGGCAGATTTATGAAGCTGCCGGAGAATACGGCACATTTACACACACATTTTGGCACAGAAAACCATGAACTGGAAGTGACATTTACCCGACACCGCAGCACTTCCAGCTGTTGTACAAAAAGGTCTATTAATGCTGTAAAAAGTGCAGTTATTATACAGTGTTTCCAAAGCTAGTTCTAGCTCTCATCTCCGTCCTGACTCACCTTACCGAAGCTGCCTTTGCCCAGGACCTTGATGAAGACAAAGTCCTGCAGGTTCATGCGTCTGTTCTGGGCCTGTCTCGGGGTTTGTCTCTGGTTCTGTCCATTCCGCCTGTTCTGTCCCTCCTCTGCTCCGTCCTGTCCTGTCTCCCCCGTCCCCGCGATGACCGGACAGGGCGGGGACAGGTGGTGTGTGTGGTGGTCCAGGGACATGGCCTTCCTCATGAACTCCAGCTGCTTCACATCTGGACACAAGTCAAACGCGTCACCTGATGGACAGTACAGACCATCTAACCTTTGTTGATTCTGCGTCGACGTCTCAGGCTTTTGTGCTGACGCCGTGAACGTTTTATTTCTCCATGGGCCAAACAAAATGTGCATATTTTGGTGTGACAGACCTCTGAGTTTCAGTGGTGTCACAGATATCGGCCTTTGTGTAAAACCTGTGTCCAAAAGTAAATTTTAGGCACGAGTCCATATTCTGGTCTGGGCCATGTGACCACAGAGAGTTTGTGTTTGATGTTAGTTTAAAGAAAACAGTCTGGGCTTTTATTTAAGAACTATCTGATCACCATAGTAACTGCAGTTTGTTAAAATGTCATGTAAGATTTTATATCTCCTAGTTTTGCCCAAACTGTTTCAATGACCTTTAACCCTAAACCTCTACAGGAACATAATAGACACACGTTTCTGAAACTGGAATATTCTCTGGAATCTGAGGAGTCAGGACATGTCTAATATGCCAATAAAGGTTAAATATGTGGCTTCATTTTGAAGCATTGAATTAGAATCGACTTTGGTTTGCATCTCCATTCAGGCGATGGAACCTTTTCCAGACATATACTGTATATTTTTCACTAAACAAAACAAAAAAGATGTGATAGAACTGGAACTATATGGAAAATACCACAGAAATACTCCTGTATTACTCCAGAAATACTCCACTGCACTGTACTGTACTTAGGAGCAGACCGTTACCGTGGTTACAGTTGTTACCGTGGTTACAGATGTTACTGTGGTTACAGTTGTAGTTGCAGACCGTTACCATGGTTACAGTTGTTACCGTGGTTACAGTTGTTACCGTGGTTACAGTTGTTACCATGGTTACAGTTGTAGGAGTACACTGGTTGCAATGGTAGACTGTTACCACGGTTACAGTTATTACCATGGTTACAGTTACATTAGCAGACTGTTACCGTGGTTACAGTTGTAGTTGCAGATTGTTACCGTGGTTACAGTTGCAGGAGCAAACTGTTACCGTGGTTACAGTTGCAGGAGCAGACCGTTACCGTGGTTACAGTTGTTCCCGTGGTTACAGATGTTACCATGGTTACAGTTGTAGGAGTACACTGTTACCGTGGTTACAGTTGTTACCGTGGTTACAGTTGCAGGAGCAGGCTGTTACCGTGGTTACCTTGTTCACATGGAGAGGATGGCGCAGACTGCGACTCGTCTTCTGTATTCTGAGGTAACCCGGTCAGAGGTGGAGGCTCACGGCCACGAGGAGGAAGCTGAAGAACAAACATTAATTCTACATTTAGGACAAATCTGTGAGGGTTTGGTGTCTGTCCGTTCCTCCTCCCATCTCTGTCTGCTCCTCTCCGGGACGTGGCTGAGCTAAAGCTGCAGTGTGGTTCTCCATAATAAACCTGTTTAACACCGTCCTGCGCCTCTGTCTCTGCTTTGGGCTCCTCTCAGACATCAAAATGTGACCATATCACATAATATAACATGATGCCTCAGAAGAATACCATCGAGGGCAAGAGAAAGAGAAACTATCCCCTTCTGTTGAGGCTCAGGCCTTATGAGCAGTAAGTGTAAATCATCCTCTGACGTCCAGCAGGGATCCACTAGAGAAGGTTTCAGCTCTGGTCCTCTGGGCTCTTTCACTCTAAAGCTCCTCTCTCAGGGGGCTGGAATGATCCAACTCAGAGTACTACAAATCTCCGGGTCACAAAAGGCCTGAGGTCATGGAGACCATTTGTTTTGTCGGTTGATGGTGGAGCCACAGAGCGCAGGGACATGTGAAAACAACCTGAATGTAAAAAACCTGAGTTATGAGTGACAGGAGTATTGTTTACTGTGTACTCTGACATTGTGCTGAACATTATTTTCTCAGTTTCTCAAAATTTTGAGCTTGAGATGAAGAACACAAAGCACAGATGACTGGGATGGACCTGTCTCTTGGGTTATGGCCCATATCTGTGATTCCACATTAGATCTGCACCTTCTGAGGTCCGTCCAGTCAAAGCTGTCCACACATGTGAGGTAAGAGGTTAAAAGAGTTAGACTGTAGTACTTGGACCATTTTAATCTTGTGATAAATTACAAAAACAGCTGCTTATTAGCGAATTATAAGTAAAACAAGTAGAACAACAGTTTACACGGACAGCGATCAAACCAACAACCATTTACTGAAGCACAAACAGGATAAACAGATAAACAGGGTAAAGACGTGCAGTACCTTCTTGCGCCTGTGTGTGGTGCTGGAGATCTTGTCGGGGGTGACTCCCAGGTCGGACAGGACTTTGGCGATGCCTCGGGCGTCCACTCCGCAGGTGGGCGCCATGTTCTGCTCACAGCGCCGATGGATGTTCACCTTACACACTGACACACACACCACAGACCGTAAAGACGTGGACTAAGCCAGCGCGACGTCACCGCGGCGTTCAGCTCCGCGCAAATTAAGCTTTTTTAACGGACCAAATTGTGGGGGAAAAACTGAATCATGAAGAACAGGTTAAAATATGAACATTTAAGACCAAAATGATGAGGTTCGCAGCAGCAGGTGCAGAGAGACGGCCCCGATATTCCAACGTTCACATCCTATTTGAACATAGCGGCGAATGTGTCAGCTGTGTTCTTTTACGTACACGGTCTGTGGTTTAGTGCTTTAGTGTGGTGCGGTTCGTACCTTTGCACTGCAGGCCCTGGCGGAGCAGCCCCCACAGCAGAGAGCCACAGTGGTCACAGAAGGTCAGCACTTTGAAGCTGTGGAGGCTGAACTTGTGAGGGACGTTCACGCTGAACCTCTGACTGCCCACGGCCTGAGGCACACGGGGAACGGTTCAAAAACACCGCACATTATATGAAACTAATGACATTTTCAACAGGTATAATATAATAGACCTTTTTCACAGCGGCCACTTCAGGTTTGCAGAACTTCCAGTTAATGTTTTTTTTTGTGGTAAATGTGTGTGTAAATTAAATCTTTGTTTGTTTCTTTATAGACCTTTTTCACAACGGCCAGAAGTGCTGTTGGGGTAAACATCTCTTCTGGTTCAAGTCTTTCTGTGGTAAATGTGTGTGTAAATGTGGCGTATTCTCCGGCAGCTTCATAAATCTGCCCCCATCACCAAATCTTCAACCAACAAGGTCCACAGAGGAGAAACGTTCTTCATGAAGAATTTATCCACAACGATCGAGGGAAGAAAGACGAAAGCTTAAAGAGACAGTTGTGAATTTTGGACATCGGGCCTCATTTCTTGGTGAGCCAGAGTGTTGGAGACGTGTGGAGGCACTTTGTTAAATCTTCCCTCCAGTCCTTGTATTTGCAGATGTGCTGGTGCTGGGCTAGTGCATGTCAATGGCCACAGTCGTCCTGCCACTAAAAACAGTCTGACCCACTCCACAGACCTGAGGGAAACTATTAGAACTCCAGACTGTCCCTGTGAACATCTGTGTCCAGAAGCATTTTAGAAGTAAAACCAGCCTCACATTTGAAGGATTTCTGTCTGAGCAGCAGCAGTGAGTTGTTCTTCCTGATAGAAGCTCGGCAGCGGCGGACTGATATATGAGAAAATAGTCCCTCAACATGCGACGATTCAGGCGACGCAAGGTTAGTTTTATTTCAGACATGATTCTCTGGACACAGACGTTCACATGGACAGTCTGGAGTTCTAATAGTTTTTCCTCGGGTCTGTGGAGTGGGTCAGACTGTTTTTAGTGGCAGAACTATGGCCATTGACATGCACTAGCCCAGCACCAGCACCTCTGCAAATACAAGGACTGGAGGGAAGATTTTAAAAAGTGTCTCCACACGTCTCCAACACTCTGGCTCACGAGGAAATGAGGAACTATGTCCAAAATTCACAACTGTCCCTTTAAGTTTTCGTCTTTCTTCCCTCGATCACTGTGGATAAATTCTTCATGAAGAATGTTTCTCCTTCGTGGACCTTGTTGGTTGTAGATTTGGTGATGGGGCAGATTTATGAAGCTGCTGGAGAATACGCCACATTTACACACACATTTACCACAGAAAACCAATAAAAAGACGTTCCGCAAACCTACAGCGCGGCACTTCCGGCCACTGTGAAAAAGGTCTATACTGCCTGTAGTTCCAGTGTGAATAGGCCTGTAGTTAAAGTGTGAATAGGCCTGTAGTTCCAGTGTGAATAGGCCTGTAGTTAAAGTGTGAATAGGCCTGTAGTTCCAGTGTGAATAGGCCTGTAGTTAAAGTGTGAATAGGCCTGTAGACTGTGCAGTACCTCGGGCTGCCTGTCGTCCTTGTCCTTCACGCCTGCGCACTTCGTTATGATGAGCTCGTGACAGCGTTTGTGGACCACACAGGTGCACACTGCGGGACACAGGCACTTCACTGTGTTACGTGCTTCAAAATCCAAATATTAATCTGTTTTTATACAAGACTTAAATACTTTTAACCATTATAGTGTACAAAAATATCTGTTCTCATATTCTAATGCTGTTACCTCCTCGAAAACAGACCTGGAGTTGTGTTTTATTTTCAAATTAACAAGCTGGAACGATCCAAATTGTTCTAGTGAAGGTGTGTGGAGTTTAAAAACACAGTCTAAATATTCAGGTTTTGTGAGTTAAACATGTGTGAATGAAACGAAACACGACTCCGGGTGCGTCCGCGATGAGGAAACGGCGTTAGAACGGTCGGAAAATAGTGGAATATGGGAACTTTAATGTGAAGAAAACAACAGAAACACAGACACTGATCTTTTTAATGTCTTAATAACGAACACGGTCGATTAAAAATGCTTCGTACCTTGGCACTGGTATCCCTGCTTCCCCAGAACGCCCCTGAGGGAGAGAGCGACAGTCAGAAAAACACTCCTTCACCTCCACATGAAGAGAACGTACGGACCGGATGTTTATTTGGGCCAAAAAACAGGTCATGTTGGTCCGTGTCAAGTCAAAAAAAAGTCCTAAACCCCATTCACTTCTCCTCTCCTTCCTCCTTTTTGAGCTTATTCCCAGTCTGGACACTAGATGGAGCCAAAAGTACAGGAAACCCGATGGTGTTTTTTAACGATTTAATTTGGCCCAGGTGCACAGTGCAAAGGGAAAACACACAAACGTTATCACTGAGTAAATCTACCTGTAAAATGAGTTTTAAAGTAAAGTTAAACTACTGAAAATAGTGTTAAGACCCTAAGGACAAAGTGACCGGGCTTAACTCCTAAGTGTAGTGAATATTCTGTTTAATTTGAGTAACAAAAAGCCTTAAAAAAAAAAAAAAAGTTGTATTGTATTGTTGGTTGATTTATTTAATTGGATCAATGTCCAAATTTAAGTTAACAGTAAATAAAAAAATATAAATATAAATAATAAAAATAATAATAATAAAATAAAATATAATATAAAAATAATAATAAATATAATAATAATAAATATAATAATAATAATATAATAATAATAATAATAATAATAATGTAAAATATTATATATATATATAATAATAATAATAATAAAAATAATAAATATAAATAATAAAAAAAATAAAGTCAGAAAATAGTCATTTAATTTAAGTTCTGAACATGTTAAAAAGGAACTTGAATTAGCAATTGGTTGTTTAAATATATTCCAGTTTGTTGTAAAATGTATTAAAGTCTAAGCACGTTAAGAGAGTTTATATTATTTAGCAATTCAAGCTCTTTATTAATTCATAAAAATTCAATATACAATAATAAAATATTCAATTTGTTTCATTTATCTAGTCATTTAAAATTATATAAGAGGAAGTTATATTTAAGATTCAAATATTAATAGTTAAAATGTTATATTATTTAAAATGATTTAATTTAAAATAGCCTAATTAAGTTAATATGTTATTTTATTAATAAAGTATCGTAATAAATATTATTATAATGAAAATATATTGATTAAAATGCAAATAGATTAAAATACAAACATAAATGTGAGCATAGAGTGTATAAATAAGTGGAGTATGTGAGTGTCATCGTCACCCACAGCGTTCAGCTCCAGTCAAATGAAGCTCACCGAGGCCGGCAGTTAGTCTTAGCTGGTTTGTTATTAACGTTCAGATGTTGGATCCCGTAGAGAGAGTTTATACGAACATTTTAAGAGCAAAACGAGGAGTCTGACAGCAGCAGGTACAGACAGAGGGACCACAGGTTTTTAATCTAAAGTGAACTGGAGCCAGAGTCAGTGGAGTCGGAAACGCGCCCGTGCACACTTCCTGTTAGCGCTGGCCGTTACAGATCCGGTGTAAACCCGGTGTGTGGACGGTGCCTTGGTGCCGTGGACTCACCAGATGAAGTCCCGGCAGTGGGAGCAGTACGTCGGCTGTCTCAGGTACGTGGCCATGAACTTGTGCCCGTTGACCTGGTGCACCCGGCGGCGGACGGCACCCTGCCGCCTCCGGGGACCCTCCCTCTGCCGGAAAACCCGCTCCTCATGGTCCCCACGCGGCACCGGGGCCTCTGCACACACACACACACACAGAGAGAGACACACACACAGACACACACAGACACACACACACACACACACAGACACACACACACACACACAGACACAGACACACAGAGACACAGACACACACACACACACACAGACACACACACACACACACACAGACACAGACACACACAGACACACACACACACAGACACAGACACACACACACACACACACACACAGACACACACACACACACAGAGACACACACACACACAGACACACACACAGAGACACACAGAGACACACACACAGACAGAGACACAGACACACACACACAGACACACACACACACACAGACACACACAGACACACACACACACACACAGACACACACACACACACACAGACACACACACACACAGACACACACACACACACACAGACACACACACACACACAGACACACACACACACACACACAGACAGACACACACACACACACACACACACACAGACACACACACACACAGACACACACACACACACACACAGACACACACACACACACACAGACACACACACACACAGACACACACACACACACACACAGACAGACACACACACACACACACACACACACAGACACACACACACACAGACACACACACACACACACACAGACAGACACACACACACACACACACACAGACACACACACACACAGACACACACACACACACACACAGACACACACACACACACACAGACACACACACACACACACACACACACACACACACACACACACACACACACACACACACACAGACACACACACAGGGTTTTAATGCTTTTTCATGACATTATATTTTATATTCATATCCTTGAGACTGACCTTAAATATATTTGCGTAACCATAATCTGAATGACATATTATTTACATGTAAAAGTACCGGTGGAGGGAGACATGAGGGTTGATCTGGAGATTGCACAGTGCAATACAAAGAAAACATTTTAAGAATAAATATGACAAAAAAGCGACTCAAAAGGAACAGGCAGAAGCAAAATCTTATTCGAGACTTCCCCCTTTTTACATGGAGCACTGGCAGAAAACAGCTGTTTGTTATGTCCAAGAGAAAAAAAAAAGCTAAGAAGTTTTGTGAAGGCATTTTTAGAGGAAAAAGTAGCAGATTCACAGTTTTGTGATCCTCCACAAAATATTGCAAATATCTTACGTAAATATCGAGATGTTTATGATGAAAATATCATCCAGAGAGATTTGGATTTCATTCCACCCCTAATGACAATAAATGTACCAAATGACTGGTCAAAGCGTTTTAGAGTCAGTCTTGTTATTATGTAAAATATCGTAATATCGTGAGCTTTCCCACGATGTTGTAATAAATATCGTACCGTGAGGTTCATAATTGTGATCATATCGTACGGTGAGACTTGGATATCGTTACACCCCGAGTTCTTAGGGAAATGATGCAGTGTAATCAAAAACAGTGTTGATTTTAGTGTGGTTTTATTGCCAGAAGTGCTCAAAATGGTGAAAAATGAAGAAGACGTATATATTTACAGTCCGACCCTTCAATCATTCTGGAGTTGGTGCTCGTGGCACAGCTATTCCCCTGAACACACTCTGCTTCTGTGGAGGTGCGAGGCCCTTTTATAAAACAAGGTCCCTCCCCCAAATCAATTAACCAAAAAAAAAGGTTATTCTTCTCACAATAGAAACAAATACATTCTCCCTTTATTATATAAAAATCACAAATATTTTGATAAACAAAAAGGTGTTTTCTCAGATTTCTAGTGAAATTATTCTCTGTACTTTTAACCTTAACACGCAGACGTCCTTCTTGGTGCATGTTGTAGTCACGTCCACTAGAGGGCAGAATCACACGATTTAACGTGTGAGAGGGTTCCACACCACATGACTGTAGTTTTATAATGGCATAAACATAAGAGAATGTATTACAGCAGCTTCAGACTTGAGACTTTGCATAATATGTATATATTTATATATTTATTAGTTATATGAGATAGTGAAATAGGTGGGATGTATGTATGATGCATGTATGAGGGGGTCTACTCGTTTCCCCAGCACCTTAAACTGCTTGACACTTTTTAAAATTTCGTTGTACATGTGGCATGTTGTAATGACAATAAAGACACATTCTATTCTATTCTATTCTATTCTATTCTATTCTATTCTATTCTATTCTATTCTATTCTATTCTATTCTATTCTATTCTACTTTGCATAAACTTTGCATAAACACTGTCTAGTCTACACTTTAAAGTTTGTGTGGAGGATTTTTTTGTTTGTTTCAAATTGTCAAGAAAAGTTCAAAATACCATTATAGAGACGCAGCAGCCTTGGAATTACGATGACCAAACAAAAAAAAGAATGAAAATCTGTCAACTATGATGGGGCCAGATAAACATGAGCCAAGAGATAACGAGTTTACCTCATTATCTATTGGCTGTTTGGTCGTCAATCAAACTCTCTACGTTTCTAGTCTAACTGACTCTCCGGCACTGGGATTACGTGGTTTACGTTCGCCTCTCACACATTCCACAGACACAAGACGCTGTTTACTCGACCAACGCAGAGGTTCTGAGCGGCTTTTTCCAACTGCTGCTTCCTCACAGTTCGCACAAAGTTTGTCGCGACGGTCGACAAGAATCCACGACCAGTTCAGCGCAAAAGAAAGTCTGTTTTTGAGGTCGCCGAAAGAAGAAGAGAAGGGGAAGAAAAGAAAAGCCAAACTGAGGTGATTCTTGGAGATTCCTTCCAGCAATGGTGCGACTGAAGCAGACGAAGGGTCTAAAGACGAGCAGGTCGCTCAATGACTTCTGGACGGGAAATTTCAACAGAGATTCTGAACGCACAGCGGCTGAAAACAAGCAGGATTTCTGGAGTGTTTCTACTTAAGGAGATGTGGAGGAGGAACATTTGAAAAAGGACAAACAGTCGCTGGATTTGACGTTTGTTGGAAAATCCTCTGTACAAACTTTAGGCTGTGCGATACAGGCGGATTTAAAGGGCCCATATCACACTATTCTCAGTTCTAATGTAGCTTCCTCGTCACAAACAGACCTGGAGTTGTGTTTTGTTTCCTTCACACACGTTTAACACACAAACCCTGCAGATTTAGATCACTAGTTCTTCTCTCAAACTGAAAACACTCTGTTCCAACTTGTGATGTCATGTGGTAATACAGAAAGTGTTTTAAACTTCACACACCTTCACTAGAATCATTAGGATCATTTCTGCCCCGGAACTGCCGACCTCTACTGAACTAAAGGTAAAAGGAGATGTTGAAGAAGTTGAAAACTACCACTTCACGATGTCACGAGGTGGAACGGAGCGTGTGGAGCTTTGGGGATGTAGACAGACTAATAATAAAGTGTTACCCAAATATGTGAATGAAGCAAAACACAACTCCAGGCCTGTTTTTTTGGCAGTGAAGAACATTCCAAGCGAAGCAATGATGCCCATAAAAATAGTGTTTGAGCAGTTTATATTGGAGTTTTGAGATGATTTAATTAAAAAAAAAACTCTTGTATTGTAATTGTAAACAGTGGATTATCATGAAGAGACTGGAGAGTGGGGCTGGGAGAAGGCTGCACGGGGCCACACGGAGGGCAGGGTAATAAACGGATCAGTAAAGTGCAGGAGACGAGTGCAGCTAATGGACCTGACGTCATCTCCAGAGAGTCAGAGGACCAGAACACACACACACACACACACACACAGAGTCTAAACACACACAGAGTCTAAACACACACACTGTCTCTACATTAGGGTGGTTCATAAAATTAACTTTCCCCAAATGTTGCCAGATCACTTTTTGTCTGCACATTTAGGAGTGGCACATTATTTCACAGTCAGCTGTTAAAGGGACTGTTTGGAATTTTGGACATAGTTCCTCCTTTCAGTGTTGGAGACGTGTGGAGACACTTTTTTTAAATCTTCCCTCCAGTCCTTGTATTTGCAGAGGTGCTGGTGCTAGGCTAGTGCATGTCAATGGCCACAGTCGTCCTGCCACTAAAAACAGTCTGACCCACTCCACAGACACGAGGGAAACTATTAGAACTCCAGACTGTCCCTGTGAACGTCTGTGTCCAGAGAATCATGTCTGAAATAAAACTAACCTTGCGTCGCATGACTCGTCGCATGTTGAGGGACTATTTTCTCATATATCAGTCCACCGCTGCCGAGCTTCTATCAGGAAGAACAACTCACTGCTGCTGCTCAAATGCAACGGTTGGTTTTACTCCTAAAATTATCCTATCAACACAGACATTCACATGGACAATAGGATTGGGTGGTATTCAAATTTTGATCCCGTTAAACTGTGTCAACATTTTCCCGGGGTTTACGGTTTTACCGTGACTAATTCTGAATTACTTTGTCACTGCACCTAAACCCTTCAGAAACAGAGTCGCAGCTTTATGTTTGAAGATGAGGCACAAGTTCTGATCAAACCAAACTTTGCAGCGCGTTCGATCGCATCAGCGTCAGAGCACGAGCTGTTTTTATCAGCGCTTATACTGTATGCAAATGAGCTGTATACAAATGAGCTGTATGCAAATGAGCCATGAGGTTTGAAGTTTGGTTTGTGTAAAACATAAACAAATGAGCCAAAGCTGCATTAAATACATTGTTACTCAAAGTCTAGAATGAGTGGAGCAGTGGAAATGTAGAGCGGTGGAGACGACCAATCACAGCTCTTATCGTCTGCGGCGTTTTGAGGCGTCGTTAGAAAGTTTGGGAGGTGCAGGTCGGTCAGACGCAAACATGTTTTCATGCAGAACCATAAATCAGGCTTTACCGTCTCCTCCGTGAAAGTCTGACTTCGCCCTCGGGAACTTTCTCCTCTTCAGCCTCGTCCCCTCTCGACTCTCGGCTTCAATAAAACGTCTCCATCACAAACTTTTGGGCTCAGCATCGCACACGAAGCGTCAGTCAGGTTTTTTTCTTCTTCCTCGCTGCGTGTGGATGGAAATCTCCGAGCGGAACCACGTTTGAAGAGGAGAGAGAGCGGAGGGAGGAAGTCCTGCTGTGGTTTTAGCTCCTGATGCAGATTTTTTAAATGATGATAATGAAACTTATACCGCTGCTACTTTTTGACACTGCGGGATACCGGATTACCGCTCAACCCTACTGGACAGTCTGGAGTTCTAATACTTTCCCTCGGGTCTGTGGAGTGGGTCAGACTGTTTTTAGTGGCAGGACGACTATGGCCATTGACATGCACTAGCCTAGCACCAGCACCTCTGCAAATACAAGGACTGGAGGAAGATGTAAAAAAGTGTCTCCACACGTCTCCAACACTCTGGCTCACCAAGAAATGAGGAACTATGTCCAAAATTCACAACTGTCCCTTTAACTTAATCTGTTGCTGTTCTTTTTGAATCACTCTTGCATTTATATAGATTTAAAAATGACAATATCTTAAAAATATGTTTACTAACTTTGTTATTTCAGAAGAGAGAATCAAACTGGTGCCTTTGTATGACTCAGTACCCATGAAGAAGCTCTTAGTTTCTAAAAGGTTGGTGACCCCTGATCTACACACTGTCTCTACACACACTGTACGTTTAAGTCAATTTAGGTTATGAAAATAGAAAAGAATATCATAAAAGGTGTAGGTATACGCACATCACTGGTGCAAGGCCACTACAGTGAACACATAATGTGAGACAAAGCTGCACACTTACTCCCAAACTGCATTAAATGAAGGACCAGTGGATCATCAGAGGTCATCAAGACCTGACGAAGATCCACTGTCCAATGTTCTTCAGACGGAGGAGGATCTCACCTTCAGTGGAGGAGCCCGTCAGGTCGATCACCACGTACACCCTGCCCTCCGGCTCCAGCTCCATCTGAGGACGACACAGGAAAATCAGGAAAACACGACTTAAGAAATCAACTCAGAGCAGAAACAGAGCTGACGAGAGTTCAGCCTGGAAGCCCTGACTCCATCATCATCGTCCCGTTCACTATCCTCTTCTTCTCAACGTCCCCTTCATTCTCCTCATACTTTCATCTCATTTTTAGACACACACAAAGTCCCAGCTGCCCTGTGCAGAGTGGAGGCTGCGTAAACCTGTGCTTCTGTGTGGTCCCCGAGGCTCTGAGCCACTCGGCCACATGATAGACACAGGCACTGAGATGACATTTTGTACATTTTCGATAGATCAATGTGTCAAAGCGAAACTGCAACAGAAACGGTTCATAACGTGAGGATCAGAGGAGTTTAAAGTGTGCCAGAGCTGGTCTCTTTTGTTTGCTCTCATCTGTTTGAGTCACTGCAGTGAATCCAAATAAATACTTTATGCTCCTGTAAAACAAACACAGTGAGAACAGGAGCTGGAGGATATGTCTCCTGTCGTCCCGTCTGTGTGAAGGCCTTTTATAGAGTCCAGTGTGTGGACACAGAGACAGCTGCAGGTCCTGTGAGTGTGTTTGTGTGTGAGTGTGTGTGTGTGTGTGTGTGAGCTCAGAGGACAGACTGTGATGCTCTACACTTCACTCTCACTCTCTGAGACACACATTGGACCTGTTACAGACTGAGCTTTACGCCACGTTATGTTACACTGTTCCACAGGCTCTGCATTTTACTGCATTTGAGGCTGAAGCGCTCAAAAAACATGTTTTCACCTACCCCCTATCTCCACCCACTGCTCTGCCCTTCTTTAAAATAAATAAATAAAAATGTGATGCAGAATTGTAGGAAACACTTAATCAGATTAAGTGTAACTCCCAGTTTACACCAAAGCAGTAGCAGTACACAGCGTCAGTGTCGTCCAAGTCATGACGGCCGTTGGACCGTCCAGCGGCATGACGCTACGCGCTGCTCAAAAGAGGTTGAAGTTCTAATTTTGCAGTGTCAAAGGAGCGTCTTCAGACTTTTTAGCAGAGCCAAGACAGGAAATAAGCATGTGGTGTCAAGATAAACTCCCGATGCTCTTTCAAAATACGTTCTGTAAAACCACTACAGTCGTGTAAACACCGTGCGTCGCATCAGGAGCTCAGGGACTGACTTGTAATGGACTACAGAAAGACTTTATGACATCAGACAGAAACTTTACGAGAAAAACTTCTGAAGGAAAAGGCGCGTGGATCAGACGGACAAAGTGAAATTGTGAGTTGTTTCATTAATGTAGAACTGCAGATGCAGCTCGTTGTTGCTGCAAAACATCGTCTCTCTTGTTGTTGTAACCCCCGTCTCCAAATCGCATGCAAATATCTCCTCCTCCACTGCAATACCATTGGACCTGCCACAAGTGGCGCTGTGTGATAAAAATGACAGAGCCCCGAGCCACTTCCTGTCTCCACTTCCTGCTCCCGGCTGTGGACTGTAGCACGTGGCAGAGGCTGCACAGAACCGCCCGCGGTATTCTAAATTCTTCTCAAAAAATTCTCAAACTCAATGGTGAGTGACCCAAGAGTTTATTTTATATAATTAATTTGCTAAAAGCTTGCTAACTAGCGTAAAAACGGCTAAATTAAGTCAAATAATAACTTCCGGGTTGCCGCGATCACCTCTGAACGTTTTCGGCTCTCTTGAGTTTTGTTTTGAGATTAGAAACTCAAGAGAGCAGTTTAAAATAATGCATGGTCTGTATCGGACATTGTTTAATTATGTCTATAGTGACATTTCTTTTTTTTTCCTTTTACTGATGCTAATGGTACAAACCCATTGAAATTGATTCATTACATGTCTTGTAGTTTAGCTGGTAATGGAGATTATAAATATATATAGTGTGTACATCGTTACATTGTCAACGTTTGTATTGTGATTTAAAACATAATTCATCCAATCAACAATGAAGACATAAACAATGTAATAAGTTTAGTGTTTAAACGTGAGAATACGCAGAGTTTAGTGTTTAAAGTACACTCGTTTGCAGCTCTGCCGGCGTTACGTGCTGCTGACGCTCCTGGTGTAAATTCCCGGTAAGATCAATTTGAGCTCTTTCTGCTGAAATTAGGTTCAGGGGTCCTCATGTCCTGTACACTGTAGACACACACACACACACACACACACACACACAGACACTAATGACATTACAGCCGGTTATTGGATTTTGTGTGCAGGCTCCATCCTGTCCTCATGCATCACACTCACTGTCCTCACAACATGAACCTCTCCTGTCCGTCCTTCACACTCCTGTGGCTCATATTTACATCGAACTCTGCATGTTTTTATTTTTTATTTTTGCTTCGTTACAAATTGATGATCCACTTCTCAGAGGTGGGAATGAGTCTCGTGACTTGGACCCGAGTCAGACTTGAGTCACTATTTTTAAGACTTGATAAAATGGACTAAAACTTGGGACTCCACTTGGACTTGAGAAGACTCGATGTTTCTCCTGGTTTGAGACCTGCTAAAAAGGTTGAAGGTTTTATTTTTAACTCTTTGAGCAAACAAAAATATACAAATAAAACCGTTTTGGAAAAAAAAATCTATTCATTTGTTTCTGTTGAATAAATTCAGCACAAATCCTCATCAAAATCAGTGAAATCGAAGTTTCATTTGAGCTGAAAATGTGCGGGAAATACTTTTACTTTTTACTATTCAAGTGCAATTTTAAACATGCACTTTAATACATTTACTCAAGTGATGCTTTTACTTTGACTTGAGTGTTTCTTTTGGCGGCACGGTGGCTGAGTGGCAACACTCAGCAAGAAGGTTGCGGGTTCGATCCCCGGGTCGCCGTGTGGAGTTTGCATGTTCTCCCCGTGTCTGGATGGGTTTCCTTCGGGTGCTCCGGTTTCCCCCATCACCAAAAACATGCAGCACCTGAACTAACATCAAGGACCATGACGTCCACCCTCACCACCCGCAGAGGGGTTCATAGGGGGGTCAGGTGCTATGAGGATTGGGCAGCAAACTGCCCCCACGACCCAGCTGGATTAAGCGGGAGAAGATGGATGGATGTTTCTTTGTTTGAGTATCTGCACTTTCACTAAACAAAACAGAGAACTTCACGCTCCTTTTTAAGTTGTATATTTAGGGAGGTGTTTGTCGCTGGTACAAGCGGCTGATTCCACACACTGTTTCTGTCTCTGTCATAACACTGCTTCCCCGGTTCCCACACCTCCCTGAGCGTTTGAACATCTCCTCACAGCTCTGTTCAGGACAAGTCCAAACACAACTCTGGCTCCAAGGCTGAAGATTACATCATGCATTCCTCACACTCACTAAGAGAATAAAAGAGAGAGGATGAGATTATTGATCCCGAGGGAAATTCAAGTTTTTCTGCAGCATTCCCACTGTCAGTCAAAGGTCTCGGGTCAGTTTAACAGGAGGACTGGTAAGGGAGGGTCAGCAGACCCTGTGGAAGAGCCAAAAGGGGGATCGAGCCTTTTCTACTGCTGCCCCCTCCCTCTGGATCTCCCACAATCCCCCAGGAACTCAGACTCACTGCAGAACTTCAAATCTCTACTAAAAACTGGCCTTCCCCTCATGATTCCTCCAGTTTTCTACAGCGTTGTTTGTTTGTAAAGCGTCTTTAAGTGTCCAAAAAAGCGCTCTAAAAGTCTCATGTATTATTAGTGTTGAACACAATGGGAAAGGACTCGTTCTTACTCCGCTCTGGTTTGGTTTCCGGTTTGTGACGCAAGAGTCCATTCCCTCAAAGTGTTTTCTCTGGAAGATCTTCTGCCACAGATGGTGTAAAAAGCCTGTAGCATCTCAAATGTCCACAACGAGCCTCTTAACTAACCTCAACTTTCTACTTTACTATTGTCTCAGAGGGAAATTGTTGCGCAGCAGTGTCAGACATACAGTAGACACACAATACAATTCAGTAAAGCACTAAACCACAGCTTAAGCTTTGCTCAACAATGCAGATAAACCTTAAAAATATGCAAAAAAGAACAGGTATGTGTCCTCATTTCACCAGATCCAAGATGTAAAAGCGTTCATCCTGGTTATGGCTCCAGAAATAAAGGAAGTTCAAGCACGTTGAGTCTTTGAGGAAGGAGGTTAAACTCTTCAAAGAGCGCGTGGTCGGGCCTTTTGCACTGCCTCCATGAATACGTGAAAAAACAAACCCAATCCAACAGTCCTTCATTCGTGTCCTTTGAGCTGCACTTGCTGCACTCCTTAGCCGGTTAAAATCCCAGGATATGATGTTAAAAACCGAGTTCAGAAAACAAAAAGGTTCAAAAATTGCTCAGTGTGTGAACCGGGCAGCCACAAGAGCAGCCAAACACTCCTCAGTACAGACTGGAAAGCCATTAGACTTTACCAGGCGAACATGAATATCTGCAAGATGAACGGTACGTAATATTTTGTAGACTTAAAACTTTTCTTGTCATACGTGAAGAGACACATTAAATCTCTTTGCCGCGGCAGGTCCGGATGTGCATCCACAAGTTGTTTGTTTATTTTACTGCGTGTGACCCTGATGAATCTGCTGACGTCTACAGTTTGAGTTCACAGTTCGAGTAGAAAAAAAACAAGTTTTACTTGGTTCCTGAATGCTCTGATTTTCGGAGTGAACATGTCAGTCGGTTCAGGATTAGATGCAGGAACCAGCACCGGCACCGTTCTCTGTGGGCCTCAAAACGCTAAGTGTGTCTGAAGGAGCTGACGACACTGAAGCTAACACAGCCTCATTTTCAACATTAAGGACAAGGGTGTTGAGTTCGCTCCTTCACTTAAAGAACCTTGACAAAACTGAAGATGCCACTTGGACGAGTGGTAAAATGTATTCACTCTCAAACACCTGCCCAGTTTAGGGTGGTTGGTATAAAAAAAAAAATTGGGAAACGAGTGCGTAATTAAGGAGGAATGTTCTGCACTCGGCCCATTCATGACTAACGTGAGTCACGATAGCCACATTTTCTGTGTTTTAAGTCATTTCCAAACACAATTTTTTGTACTTTACCTTAAAAATGACAATTTATGCCTCTCTTTACTGTTGGCAGGGATCAGATTGGTCAAAAATAGGGACACATGAGACATTTCTTGTATAAAACTGGGACAAATCAGTGGTTTTGGATAAATCTGATGGGGCAGGGAACACAGGGCTCAACACTGGGACATCAGGTCACCCTAACCCCGTTGTCAGAATAAAATTTTCGGTTTCGATTACACAGACTATTTATCCTGTTCCGTGGCAGCAGGACGTGTCTGTCGAGGCGTGTGCGGTGAAAGTGAACGGCGCTGATTTACAGTAACTAGGTCACGGTGTGAGTTCATGTCCAGACATGACGGTGCACTTTCGGTTCTCATCACCGAAAACACTGAGCAAACTTCTGAGGAATCACTGTTTGTACTCAGTATCGTGAGGATTTTGTTCAAATATTTATGGTCAGATGTGCTGAAGTAACGCTTCTACACAACACGGCTCAGCTGCCTCCAACGCCTCATTTTTATAGCCACCTGTACAACTACACGCTCACGTTTTATGTTAAGACACATTCATTAAAAAAATCAATAACAGCCGTGGAGCCTGTTTGCTTCTGTATGTTTATGGCACGGCGGCTGAGCATTTTTTCCGCAAACACTGCAACAAAGCTTGGCCAAAATGTGAGATATAAACACTTAAATCTCTCAAAAAATGACTGAAAAGTAGTGAAATGACCTGTCCATGCAGCAAGTTCTCTTAAAATAAACAACGTCTAGACTAGAATGAAGCGTCTCAGAACTAGTAAGTCGATAATAACTCTGAAAATAAGATGAATAACCTGATAAGCGTTAAAATCTTAGCCAGATCAGATAAATTTGCACTGTGACTAGAAGGCAAAGTGTTTCAGTGTGGAGTTTGCATGTTCTCCCTGTGTCTGGGCGGGTTTTCCTCCGGGTATCAACCCAAAACAAGCACAAAAAGTCAAATCCTCCAGCTAAGATAATGTTCCCTCAGTCCAGCTCAAGGTCCTGGTGCAAAGGACTCTAGGTTGAAATTACTCTGAATCATCCTTTTAAATGCAGTATAAAAATTAAAATGACTTAGAGTGTAATTCTGAGGAAAAATCTTAGAAATGAGGGAACATTTTCAGCAAAAAACAACTTCTTAGAAATGAGCGAACAACAATAGCAATGACAAAAAAGACAGTTATGTCAGCAGTAGTAATCTCAAGACATAGTTTCCAGATTCAGTTAGAAGTAAGAAAGATAGTCATGTTCACGTGTTTGGAACAGCTTTGTCCGGGTTTGTTTTTGTATGAAAAGTGCTCTATAAATAAAGTTTGCTTCACTGATTGATTGATTGAACATTGGGCTGAGGGAACATAGAGCTGACCCCAAGATAGTCCTAGACCTAGACTGGGACTAGAGCCTTGCCAGTTCCTCCAAAGTCAGGTCCTTCCCGTCCGAAGCCAGAGTCCTGCCTCGGCTCAAACACCTCCAGCACCTCCAGGATCACGACTAAATGATGACATGACCTTTCTCTGTTCTCTGAAAATGTGTCTTCTGCATTTGACCCATCCTCCCGTGTCCCTGGGCAGCGTCAGGAGCAGTGGGACCCGTCTGCAGATGTTGAGCTTAGTCAGACCCACGATTGCACGACCAGTGTTTGGATACGCTCTCATTCAGTGTATGTTTTCTTCTGGTGTTCTACTTTCTACGTTTCATAAACACACAGAAGACGTCACATACATGAAGTAGCAAGTAGTAGTAGTAGTCGGACTTTGCATTGAAGCAGTTACTGTCATTACCATCCCACTGCCGTCTCCCTCTATACTCATGCTCTGATGCTGTTACATGCTATGTACCTCCTCATATTGTGTTTGTTTACATTCTAGCAATTGCACTACTTAAATTGCACGAATACCTGCACTTCTCATGCACATCAACGCTCTAAATGTCATTTCGTTGTTACTTGTGACAATGACAATAAATCTTGAAGTAGGGTAAATGGAATTATTTGGTCTCAAGTAAATGCCTGGTCTATTAACGCCCCGGCTCTTATTTGGTATTTTACAGTATGAGCTGTTTGGAATCATCTGGAATTTGGCGCCCTCGTCTCTTCTAATTGCATGTACCCGTTGCCCTCTGAGCCGTGCGTCAATGGGAGAATGATGAGTAAATGTGGCCCTCAGGCTTCCAGGTGAATTGGCCCATACTACCGCACTTTTTACTGCATGTTTTTGAAATCTACCTTGATCAAGCAAATTTCGTGTGTCCTTTTGGAGGTCTAAGCATGAACAAAGGTCTGGAGGGTCATTCAAACCTGTTATAAATGCACAGATTTGAATTACTCACTGTTTTGACCCTCGGTCTATGACCCTCGACCGGCCCTCACACTGCTCTGTGTTTTAATATGTGGCCCTGGATGGAAAAAGTTTGGACTCCCCTGGATTAGGCGAACATAACGGAACGCTACAACGACAGGTAGATGAAGAAAACTGGGACGTCTTCCTACATTTTGTCAGACTTACTATGGCAAACGGAGCCCAAAGGAAGTCGTCATCGCAGGTTTCCAAACGACTTCCTGGTTTGTGATGTAAGCGTGAACAGAGCCTATTCTTTTATTGGTTTATCCTGGTATATCTGCTCCAAAAGTTCTTACATTTTGTCAGACTTACTCTGGCGAACAGAGCCCAAAGGAAGTCGTCATCGCAGGTTTCCAAACGACTTCCTGGTTTGTGATGTAAGCGTGAACAGATTCTATTCTTTTATTGTTTTTTTTCTGGTATATCGGCTCCAAAAGTGAGTGTGCGGAGTGACTCACCCAGCCCTCAAAGTGCCTGCTCTCGCTGTGGAGGACGTCCTCGAACTGGATGACGCAGTTGGCCACGAAGTCGTCGTACCCGATGGGCGCGTCGTGAAAGACGGCCAGCTCCAGGCTGCGCCCCCCCAGCACCTCCGCCGTGAACTCCTCGTTCCAGGTCGGGCTGCTGGTCTTCTGCCGGGTGCTGGTCTGGCCCACGCGGGACTCGTCCACGTTGAGGGCGACATACGTGTCCAGGAGGGGGCTCTGTTTGGGCCCCACGGCGTGACGCAGGGACCAGGCTGTGGGTTTGAGCTCCACGGCCTCGCAGATCTTTATCTTCAGCTGGCCACTGAAGAGCACCATGGCCAATGAGATGAGCTGGGGCCGCAAAACACACGAGAAGAAACATTTACAACTGACTTTAATCAAGCTATGTAAATTTAATTATTAGTTAAGATAAAAATCATAGAAGTTAAGAGCACACCACAAGACCCAAATGTCCTAAAACAAAGACGTACTCAAACTTAAACTGATCAAGTAATCAAGTAAAAAGCTACTGAAGACGCTCTTGTTTAGAAAAGCTTCAGGTCCTACACTATATTACACTATTTTCTGATTTAAGTTCTAATGTTTCCTCATCACAAACAGACCCGGAGTAATGTTTTGTTTCATTCACACATGTTTAAACACACAAACCCTGCACATTTCTTTCTTTCTTCCCTAAAACTAACTTAAAACTTGAGCTTTGGCAATGTAGACACTCAAAATAATAATAAAACGTGACTCAAACATGTGTGAATGAATCAAAACACAACTCCGGGTGTGTTTTTGACAAGGTAAAAACATTATAACTTGGCTTAAAGCTTGAAATTTTGCGTAATATTACGACTTTTAATTGGCAACCTGTTACAGCATGCGTAAAGATCCAATGCGACCTCAAAAGCAGCCACCAAACACTGGCAGAAGATAGTCTCCTCACTTGTGGTTAATCTGAAAACATCAAGTTTGCATCTGCAGCTTCAGCCCGTGCTTCTGTCTTCCGATCTCCATGAAAACTACCATAAAGCAGTCGTAAAGTGACAGTTTAAGATGCCAAAAGACGTAAAATAAAAGGTAAAGATACGTGGAAAAGGTAAAAGAACGCGCTACAATAGACTAAAATATAAGGCTTGGCTTCAGTCAAAGTGCATCCGCTGGAGGAGCTCAGTATCCCGGGTAAACGCAGCCATCCCCCCCGGTGCTTTGGGACCCTCCCGCTGCGCGCTCCTCTCCGCGGTGCGTGGGGATGTTGTGACGGGCACCTCCGCGCTCCGGATGCGGCTGTCGAGGCACTGCAGCGCGGCGCGGAGGAGGCGAGATGCCCCCGGATGGATAAATCCGGACTGTAAGATCCAGCCGTACCCCGTCCGGGCGCGCACAGACACCGGGCAGGTCCTCTCCGCCGCCCCCGCTCCTCTCTGCACCGCTCCCCGCCGCTGGAGAGACGAGAGGCGCGTCACACGAGGTTTGCGGGTGGAACAGACGCAGTAATAACGCGCGGCGGCGGCGGTGGCGGGGATGTCGGGGACGCACGGGTGGAGAGGCTGGGGACTGGCGCACTGTGCGGAAGGAGACAGGGAGGGAGGGGACCATTCGGATGCTGCTCAGGTGGAGATGCGCAAACCCCGTGACCAGTGATGTGCGGAGGTCAGGAAAAGTGCAAACAAGGACACCAAGAGCTGCTTTGGGCTGGTTTGTAATAATAAAATGGTGGAACGAGCGCGTAATTAAGGAAAATTTGTTGCATTCGACCCATTTCTAACTTATTTATGACTAACCTGTGCCAGTATAGTTGTATAGCTGTAGCTACCCTGGTTTTCTTCGCAATTAAAAGCACTTCACGCTCCGTACTGATCATCATGTGTAACATTTATTTTCATTTACCAACGTCAACTCATGGAACACCGTGAAAACTAAAAGACAGATCGAGAAAACGCCTCAGATTTGCATAAATTAACCTCTAAATAAACACAAATTACATGCAATATATTTACCGTGTTCGCCAATACACCACCAGCGGTAGTTAAGTAGCATTTTGACCTCTTTTCTCTTTTATTTCTGTCTTTCTCCCTTTTCGGGGCTACTATTTTTCATTCTCTTTGAACTTCCGGGGCAAAGTAAAAGGTCACCTGACCATAGACCGTATATATAACACAAACGCTCTGCCTGGTTCACTCATTAGTGTCTGGAAACGTTAGAAAACAACTTTATAAGCACCTTACACTTCCCTCTGTTGATTTCCCACTGCACAGGCCAAAGCCGAAAAGACTCGATTGCCGATGTTGTTTCTAATCCCATTTATTTACGAGTGACTTATATTTTTTGAAAAACGCTATTAAAAAAAACAGACCCGAACCATTTTCTTTCAACAACTTTCAGTTTCTCTTCTTCTTCACCGTCAGTAGTCGATCCTCACTTGTTGCTTCTGGCGCCGCTGGAGTCGGCAATCGAGTCTTTTGGGCTTTGGCCTGTGCAGTGGGAAATCAACAGAGGGAAGTGTGAGGTGCTTATAAAGTTGTTTTCTAACGTTTCCAGACACTAATGAGTGAACCAGGCAGAGCGTTTTGTTTGTTAGACTCGTGGCTGTTGTCAGATGGGTTAAAGTGGTGTTAAGCTTCTTCAGTGTGAAGCAAATTGGTGTTTTACGTGGAAGTTCAGAACTTGCCCCCATCACTACACTAGTTTGTTGCCTTGACAGACTCACTGCCACAGTGACATCTCCGCAGAGGAATCTGACGCCATATGATCTGTGCCGTTTTTTTGGCTTCTGACAGAATTCCACCACCTCTAGAGACGGACTTTAGCTTCAAACATGCCGGAGTTCCCCTTTAAAGTGGGGCAGTATTTAATTGAGTGATTGTATAGTATCGTATTTAGTGTTGCATTTTATTAGTATTTAGTGTTTAGTAATGTTCTACAGACTGAATATGCTTTATTTTATGGGCATCAGACTGAATATAATATATGTTGACTGTAATACCAAATAAAAACATAATTTTAACTCCAAAGTGTCCTGCCTGCTGTTCCCGGTGCTGCAGGGGGCGGTAGTGAGGCTCTTCCGCCTCTGGACACACGAAGCAGCGGCGTCATTGTTTGGTGTTTGGTCCGCGGGAAACACCAACGTGGGTCCAAAAACAGCACAAAAAAAGTGATTTACTCCTTTTAAACTCACCCAGAGACGCTTTCCCGTGCGGAAACCCGAACGGAATACCCGGGACGACGTATCTACGCACACACGCCGTTTGGGGACGTTTTGGGACATCTTTAAAAGCACTTTCTGAGGCGCCGGAGCTAAATGCTAAAGCTAAGCGCACGTAAACAGGTGTCGCCCTGAAAGGGGGGTTCATCCGCTGGTTTTGGCCCCTAAGGAACAAAAAAACAAACATTAAATATCCAGGGTTTTAAGGGTTTAGTGTGTATTTTGTGAGTTTGTGGCGAAATGGACGCGACTTCGGTGCCTTTTGGAAGCAGGAGCGCAAATGTGTCCATGGAGAAAGCAGAAGAAGACTCGGATGAAGAGGTACGAGGATTTCACGCGGTTTGATTAAAATTATGCTCCTCTGGTTTAGAACTGATGTAGTCCTAATTTTAGCCCAAGTTTAGTCCTGTTTAGACCTGTTTTAGTCCTAGTTTAGACCTGGTTTATCCCTAGTTTAGCCCTAGTTTAGACCTGGTTTAGCCCTAGTTTAGTCCTGGTTTAGCCCTGGTTTAGACCTGGTTTAGACCTAGTTTAGCCCTAGTTTAGACCTGGTTTAGCCCTAGTTTAGCCCTGGTTTAGTCCCGGTTTAGCCCTTGTTTAGACCTGGTTTAGACCTGAAATAGACCTGGTTTAGCCCTAGTTTAGACCTGGTTTAGTTCTAGTTTAGCCCTCATTTAGACCTTGTTTTAGACCTGGTTCAAGGCTTTCACTGTGGAAGATCATTTATTTCAGATACTGAATCTTAAATGCCGTTGAATTTCACTTTGAATTTTTTTTTTACCCTGAAAAATATGTGAATTATATTTTTATTCTGAATGTCAGAATGAAGTTATACGTGCACATTTTCGAAGAGTTTAAAAATCAGTATAAAAAAATCAACTTTTAAATATTCAGCACAAATATTTTCAAGCCCTCAAATTCAACAGTCAAAATTCGGAGTGTAAAATTTGCAGCAAAGCTCCAAGATGCCAAGGAAGAAGCAATCGATCCAAAGTGATCCGATCTAACTTAGTAACAACAGGAAATGATGCAGTGAAGCGATCTGATTGGTCAGAATTAGCATCATCCAAACCTCAAACCCCGCCCACAGATGAGAACGGCCAATAGGAAACAGCCTCACTCACACAGGATCGATTGCTTCTGCCTTTGCTGTGAAATTTTACGCTCTGAATTTTGACCATAGGCCATATAAAATCAATCACTCAATCAAACTTTATTTATAGAGCACTTTTCAACGTAAAAAGCAGCATAAAGCACTTTACAGTGATTAAAAAAGAACAATCCCACAAAGCTAAATTAATCAGAATCATAATTACTTTTGTTCATCCCCGAGGGGAAATTTTCTTCATTACAGATGCAACCGACCAAGAAGTTAGAATCAAGTTCTCAAAAATAAGATAAATACAATAAGATAAAAGATAAAAATAGTTCTCTCTCAGAAATTATTTACATCAGTGACATATTAAACAGATGAGTCTAGCAATTGCAATCCCACATAAAGCTGAACTAAACAAGTGAGTCTAACTGTGACATAACTATCTTTATTTACTATAAACTATGAGATTACTACCGTGACATACTATCTTTCATAAATCTTTGTATCTCTTTACTATCTTTCAGAACGCTCTATACTAACTATAACTAACTACTATATAGAAAGAAGGAAAACAGAGGAAGAACAACAAAAAGAACACGTATATACGTTTATGACACGAGATTATATTATGACACGACATTGCAGCAGGAGGAGGAGTCATGGAGGTGGAGATGGTCCAGGAGCAGTGTCCAGAAACAGACCGGCCCTCCAGGTCGGGATGAAGCTGTGAGGGTTTCTGGGAAGGGGGGGTCAGGCTGCTGCTCACAGGGCGGCTCAGACGGCCTTGTCCAGCGCTGGGGAGTCCAAAGTTAAGATTGGGTTGTTTTGTTTTAGAGCAGCTGCGTCGAATTTCCATAACTCTGCTCTGTTTGTCCATTGGTCTTCAAGGTCATTTCTGCGCAGAACTCCCAAGTTTCCTCCAGATTTCTTAAAAGAAGTGGATTAAGTGAGTGTCACGGTTACAGGAGCAAATCTGGAGCCAGATTTTTTGACAGACAAAATAGCGGAAAAAAAAAAAAATTAACGAACGAACATTTTAAGAATGATGAGGTTCACAGCAACAGGTACAGACAGAGGAACGATAAAATCCCAATGTGAGTCAATGGGAAAAAGGGATAGAAGGAGCCGGAAGAGCCTCCTGGAGCACTTCCTGTTTGGCACACGGCAACGCTTTAGCTATGTCCACTTATATATACGGTCTATGATTTTGACTGTTGAATTTTGGGGCTTGAAAATATTTGTGATGAATATTTAAGAGGTGATTTTTTTTTTTTTTTCAGATTGAATTTTAAACACTTTGAAACTTACTACTATCTACATTTGAGATCAGGGGTCTCCAACCTGTAGCTCGCCAAAGGTTTTCTGATTTGCATGTATTGTGCTGAACAAGTAAAATGTCATGAATTAAATGCCTATTGCACATGGATAATTTTGATGCCTAACTTTGTCCTACTAAATGGGTAATAGTTTGTTTTATAGACATCTAACTGTACCACATCTAAGGCTCGCCGTGGCTCTTATGTTTACTTAGTTTCTTGTGACGGCTAAAACTAGTAACTCTCTGGGATTTTCATTTTGTAAAGGTAGTTTACCAGAGGAAAAAGGCTGGAGACCCCTGTTTTAGATGCACACTGAAGACGTATGAAGCAAGATATATGGAATTTTGTAGGAAAGTTGTTATTTTTTTTTGGAGGATTTGAAAAAATGAATTTAATTTTTTCCCTTTGCTGCATAATTCCATATATATTACTTCATATACTTGATGTCTTCTTCTGTGTGTATATCAAATGTAGAAATCAGTAAAAATAAGGGGATAAACAATGAGTGAGATGGTGTGTCCAAACATTTGACGGACAGTGTATCTCTATGGCTATTTTTATCTTTTTTTGATCATTTGAATTGAATTTGGTTATTTGTTAACCGTCATTGTTCGGCCTGGAATATTCGACACACTAATTAAAACACGCGTTAAAATCGTCTGGTATTTTTTATTTATTTATTTGGCAGGTACAGTGCAGTCAGACATAGATACAAAACATAGTTTGCAGTAGTGCTGCCGCGATTATTCGACGTTGTCGACGTAATCGATTATGAAAATGAGTCGACTACAATTTTTTTGGTCGAATATTCGCCTTTATTTATTTTTGGTCTCAAACGGCTCGTCCAGAGACCTTTTGCTTGCCTGAGATCAGGTATTTCCCCTCCACACCACTAGTCGTACTACACTCGAGGCCGACACCGGTGCGGCAGGCAGCGGCTACACCCGAGGCGGACACCGGCGCAGCTAACAGCGGCTACACCCGAGGCGGACACCGGCGCAGCTAACAGCGGCTACACCAGCGGACACCGGCGCGGCTAACAGCGGCTACACCGAAGCGGACACCGCTGCGCGGGCAGCAACTGCGCCGAGGCCGACACCGGTGCTGCTGACAGCGGCTACATCCGGGGTTGACGCCGAGGTGGCTAACCTCGGCTTCACCAAAGGCTAACAGCAGTGGTAAATAATGGCACCGCCAAAGAAAACAAACTTGAGGAAGTATTTGCCGTGCGCACGCTGCTGGCTGGTCTCTCTCTTTCTCGACCACGACCACGATGCATGAGGTATTGAGCATACCGTTGCATATGCTGCTCGTGCAAACTCGTTAAATTGTGTGTGCATATCGTTGTTCAACATTGTTGAATGAGCACACACAACAGACATAACAGCAATAACCTTTGCAACTCGCACGCACAGCACACACAAGGTAAAATCTAACACACACACTTGTGTGTGTTAGAACCGCTTTTTTTTTTATTAGTCGTTTAGATTAGTCGACTAATCGAAAAATTAGTCGAGAGATTAATCGTTAGAAAATTAGTCGTTAGTGGCAGCACTAGTTTGCAGCTGATGTGAAGCATACAGAGAGTTAGCAAATGCTAATTTTCAACTTCCGTCCCCGGCTGGGCTTTTCTAAAATTACACTACAATAATAAAAAAAAATACATTAAAATATGTTTCCATTATATAAATAACATATATAACACTCACTCTTTCCTTCGCTCACAACTTTCATACAATTTATTTATTGGTGGGTACAGTTTTGATTTGTTTTCAGCCACTGCTAAACACTGGAGACGCCCTTTATCTCGGTGGGCAGTGAGTTCCACTGTTTGCAGCTCTTATATGAAAAGGCCGACTGTCCAAATGATGCTCTGCATTGACTTGGAAAAACATGCGTTCTTCCTGTGAGTGGGGTTGTGTGTAATTTGCTCTGTTGCTTGTCTGGAGATCGATGAGTTTAATGCCACACCGAGGACGCGTTCAGAAAAGTTACATAGTGCACGTGTATTAAATCTTTTCTGTTGTGTTTTCAGACGTTGCCCCTAAACCAGTTCTATCCTTACATTCGCTGTGGACTCTGCTGCGGTTTCCTCATCGACGCCACGACCATCACAGAATGTCTGCACACATGTGAGTAAAGATGGGGGCAATAAACAGTGACATCATGGGGAGACACCGTACCATCAGAAAAGAGGCTTCCACCAGTTGCTTTTCTTTCAGTTCACTGTTGTGTAAATGTCAGAAATGTAGTTCCATTTCGTCGTAGTAACCCTGGTGTGTTCGTCTGTTGTTTGTAGTTTGCAAAAGCTGCATCGTGAAGCACTTTTTCTACAGCAACAGATGCCCCACCTGCTCCATCGTCGTCCATCAAACCCAGCCACACTACAACATCAGGTAAACACAACTTTACAGCATCAAACACAACTCTACAACATCAGGTAAACTCGACTCTGCAACATCCATCAAACATTTTTAACCAGTCCAGGCTTATCCTGAAATCCTGAGCTGAATCTAGCTCCATCTCTAGTTTAAGCCTCAGTTTGACCGGGAGCGAGAGATGAGGGAATGAAGAGGAGAGAGACAGAAGTGATGAAGGAGCGAACAGGCAGAACCCACTGAAAACCAGTTCATCCTCAGTCCAAACCAGCGCCTGTAAGCTGCACTTTTACCCCCTCACATGTGAAGATCCTTTTAATGAAACAGTGGCCATAGGCTTTTATCAAACCATTTGTCATACCGGCTCTTCAAAGCCTGATCTCCTCAGATCTCAGAAGCTCAGCAGGGTCTGGTTAGTACTTATGGAAGACCACTGGGAAAACCAGGTGCCACAGGGGGGCGCCAGACACAAAAACTGTTATTGTGTCCTTAGGCAAGACACCTCACCCACATTGCCAAGTATGAAAGTGGTGTGTGCGTCTGAGGGGCCGATGGTGCAGATTGGAGCCTCACTTCCGTCAGTCTGCCCCAGGGCAGCTGTAGCTACAACAGTAGTTTACACCACCGAGTGCGGAGTGAAGAAATAATGAACTGAAAAGCGCTTTGGGTGTGTTTAATGGCTATATAAATGCAATGATTAATTAATTTATTTATATGTTTTTTTGATGAGTGCAGCGTCCACACACGTGTGCCTTTTGCGTAGGAGCGTATGGACTGTAAACGTCTCAAGCTCCACGTGAATGTAAAAGGCACTTTTTAAACTGTGTCACGCACACAGATGTTTAAACACAGGTGTGATGCACGTACTGAAACTTCTGACTAAACTGTTTCTTTAGACGTTCTTGGAGACAGAGCTAAAATACTCTTGACAGCTCGTCTGGTCCTGACCGGGTTTGTTTCCGGGCGCTCGTTACTGCAGCGTCTCCTCTGCCGAGTCACTAAATAAGTCAGGATTTCACTTTAGCTCAACAACGTCATGTAAACGGAGCTCTAACTAGAACTGACTCAAGCACGTACTAAGTCACAAATAAGAATAGAATTACAAATGTACTTTTAAAGGTTCCGGTCTGTAACTTTTCCAGCCGCCTGCTTGTGTCCATAGAGATGTTACTGTTATTGGCCCAGTTACAGGTCAGATCTGCGAGGAGCTTGGTCACAGTAAGAATCAGTGTTCTTTAAGGTGTTTTTGGACAATAAATGCTCGATAGAAACATCCGGAGGAACCACTAAAATTCCACAGTGCACCTTTTAAATATGACTGTTGAGTATCAGGGATTTATTTTATTTGTTTTTTATGTTTTACCCGCAGGCCCGACCGACAGCTGCAGGATATCGTTTACAAAATGGTCCCGTTTCTCGAAGAGCGTGAGTAGAAGTTTGTGAATTATAATATTGATTTGTAAATTTTCATGAGAGATCAACTTCAATTAACTGAACGTGACTTTTTCCCACAGTGGAGCGAGACCAGATGTGTCAGTTTTACAAAGAAAGAGGTCTGGAGGTGCCAAAACAAGGTAAGATCGCGTTCGGGGGTGTTCTACGTCTACGTCTATTGGCAGAATGTTCAGCGGATGCCATGGTGACACAAAAGCCAACACAGCCCCACACGGTTTAGGAGTCGATGTTTTAATTCCAGCTCCAAGCGTCGCATACCGATGTTCTGTGGTTGGGCAAAGACACGTCACCTTTCGCATTCACCGTTATCTGATTTTATCAAATTTTTGAAATGTCGCGTCAACATTTCCATCTGATTTGTGTCCGATTGTTGACGCCTGTGCAGGTTTGAACGAGGACAATTGTGCAACAAAATGGAAAACTAATGTGAAAAAGGCAAAAATGAAAATGTCGAGTTAAAAATGTGAGTTAAAAAAATCGTCGAATGCCTTTTTTTTGTTTCCAAATACAACAGTTACTCTAAAAATCCACTGTGTGACTTTACAGTAGGGGGTCCGTCACCTTCTTGTTTCTATGGATATGCCATTTCTCCGCCCGGAATGTTCCACAGTGTGACTTTAAACAGCTCTACTTTACATTTATTCAGTTACAGGTGGTTTTACAGCGCAAAAATACCCCGAAAAACAGGGATTCTGACTGTGAGCGGCGTCGCCTCTCCACAGATCCGACCTGTGACTCGGTCTGGTTTGGTCTCCGTGGAGATAGGAAGGTTTAATGCCGTACTGCGGAACATTCCAGACAACGCGATGACATCCACGCCAGAAAAGTTACACAATGCAGCAGGTGTTTTTGATGATCAGATTTGTCTTGTGCTGTAAAAAAAAAAACGCCAGAAATCTGATTAAATGATCGGGTTATCTGATTACTCTAGTGTCTAACTGTGTAAATGCTCCAACTGGACAAACGGTGGTTTTTGTTGGTTCGTTAAAAAGCCTTGAAAACGCATCTCTTTAAAACCACCTTTCATTCACTTTCTCATTGCGATTGTTTGACTTTGCTTGTCTCTCCATGTAAAAAAAACATCTTTAAGTGTCTTGAACAGCGCTATACAAGTGTTCTGTATCATTATTATTATTATTAATATGATGACCGGCTCTACTGCCGCACACTACGGGAGAATTTGTCCGATTTAGGCTGCGGTTTTCTTCCCGAGTTCAGGGAGGCGTGACTTGACTTGAGTCTTTGTGTGCGATTTTAAAGCCGCTGCTCCTCGTGCGTATGTGTGTGTTAGAGTGTGGATTGGGCCGATCTTTTTTTAATTTATTTATTTTTATTTATTTTTTCTTCTGTCCAAGCCCTGGCTCTCGTCCGACTGCAGTGATCGAATCTGAACCAAACCCGACGGGCATGAAGAGCTCTGTGTACGAGACAATTAAAATCACACTACTTTCATAGGCCTAATGGCACATGTATAATATTGTTTGGTAAAATCGAACTTTCTACACAACTGACTAAAAAAAGGCACTTGGAACGTTAACACAGACGGAGCAACGATGCAGCAAGTGCACGTTAGCACAAGAGGCCATGTTATCCACACAGCTGCACTGACGGCACGTGTTTCGTTGTCACAGCAATAGACGAATCTCGTGCACAAACAATGTTGGGGTAGCCTAATCTTGTCAATTTTTTTTTTTTTATTACAAAAACTAGTGAAACAGCCCATTGTCTACCCACATAATAACCTAAGCTGCTTTTAAGTTTTAATTTCAAATGTCTTGTCGCGCTGATGCGTCCAAGTCTGACCTGCGTTGTAAATATTTGTCCTTTGGTCGGGTTTTCGTGCTCGTGTCAGTGTGACTCTGAGCTGCTCGGTCAGATCGTGACCACCAAACATCAACAACGCTGCAGTAACAGCCGATAAAACAGAGCGTCGGGGGCAGAGGAGCGACGGACACAGAGACGCAACAAACAAACTTGGGCTATAGTAAAAAATAATGATTCCTGAAGTTATACATATAAAATGCAGCATCTAGAATTTGTCCTCTGCAAATAATGACTTCATGAGTCCACAAAACGGCGCTATGAATCCAGTTTTCTTCGTTCTTTAAAAGTAAAAAGTCTGGATAGTTCCACGGATCGAGGTGAAGCTGCAGATCAGCCACAGTGACTCTACTTCCTGTGGACTTTATCTCCTCTTTTCTGCTTTAAAAATCCTGTATCTGAAGTATTGCTCCACATTTCACACATAATAATCACCCAGTTTGGACTCGTGTCTAAACTCAAAATGCAGAGCTCATCAGATTCTCCTCGTGTCTGTGGTGTTTGTGCCTTTTGTCGCATGTGTAAAAGTCGTTTGAGACTGAAAAATCCTGTAGTGTGTGTCGACTTTAACCCTCTCCCCTCGTCTCTGCAGTGGCGTCGTTCTCATCTCCTCCTCCTCCCGTCGTGGTGAAGAAGAAGAAAGACGCTCCTCCTCAGGCTGTGTTCACGATGCCTCCAGAGCTCGACGTGTCGCTCATGCTCGAGTTTGTCGGGTGAGAATCTGTCTCTGTCTCTGTGTAGTTGTGTCAGGCCATGTACACGCGTAGCCGGGTATTTTTAAAACCGAACATTTCCCCCCCCCGTTTATAAAAATAGTTTTATCCACACCACCTCATCTTCGAAAAAAATACCTTCTACACATAACTGAACATCTGCGTTTTCAGCCACATTCATACACATTCCAAACCTGTAGATGGCGTTATTTCCATTGAGCCCTCACTTCGCCGTCACTTCCGCCTAAACTTATCTTATTGCTCTTGGAGCAGTAGTTGGACTTCTGCAATTAAACATGTACATAGCACCTGCACAATAATTAATGCTCCCACAGCTCTCAAGAAACGACTCCGGTCCGTAGTCTGCTTTGGCTTTGGCTTTTGCAGTCGCCTAAACAAATGTCGCACGTTTGACGTCAGGGCAGATTCATATTTTTTGGCGCAGACAGTGACGTTTTAAAAGGCAAAACCCCAGTTATCTCTGTCCACACAAACAGGCATAAACAGAGTTTTCAAAAATCTTCACTTTGGCCGGAGTTTTCCCTGAATACTCGTTTTTGATGCGTGTTCGTGTGGATGACAGGTCAAAACGCAGCAAAACATCTTCGGTTTATCAGATACCCGGCTACGTGTGGACAAGGCCTCAGTGTGATTAAAAAATGCATATATAGCACTGACAAACTTTATGATTTATGTCCTAAGAATAGGATTCTGTCCAAAGTTCACATTTTAAACATTATAGACACTTAGACTTTATTGATCCATAAGAGAAATTATTTGGACACAGTAGCTCACACAATATAATATAATAAAAAATAGATATAAGATATAAGATATATATATATAAGATATAAATATAATAAAAAAGAGTAAAAAATATTAAAAAGTGATAATAAACTTTTAAATAAGTAGCAGTTAAAAAAAAAAACAGCAAGAGATTTGTGTCAAAGACATAAATTGTATAAATGTGTATGTAGCGGCCAGACTTGCCCTGTGCTATGGCTGCAGCGTGTGTGGCGTCTCGGACGCGTCTTCCATAAAAGAGTTGAAAAATACTGTGTTCCTCAGTAGTTTATTGGCAGACCTTGTAGCCATCCAAAATACACAGATTCAGCCCCATAGACGACGGTCAAAAGACTGTTTACCTCCACACAACAACACCTGAGTGCTCCATTTCCTCCCCTTTTATAGGGCAGGTAATTGCATAGCAAATTACATCTAGCGCCACACAGTGGCAGGAGGTACAGGGACGTAATATGGCTCCAACAGTGTATGTACTGTAAATAAAAAAACAAATGGAGCATTATCTGTTACATAAGGGTGAGAAAATGTGATAAAAAATTATGTGAAAATTGATATTCCTTTTGTAGAAATGCTGGGGAAAATATTAAAATAAAGTAAATAAAAAATATTAAAGTAAAGTAAATAAAAAATTTTAAGGGTTAAATGTGAATGTGTGAAATGAATGCCACAATATATTATATAATATAATAAAGTTAAAATCTTGTCACTAAAGCTGGACTAAAGCTGGACTGTACAAGAACTGACCCAGGACAGACCCAGGACAGACCCAGGACAGACCCAGGACAGACCCAGGACAGACCCAGGACTGAACCAGGACTGAACCAGGATCAGTAGTATTATTAAATGCGTGTGGTTCATTCCTTTGGTCAGTAGGTGGAGCCGTTGCACATGTAAACTGTCTGTCTGTGTTGCAGAGCTGAAGAGGGAGTGCAGCACTATAAGGTACGAAATATGTTTTTACAAGGACTTTAAACCATAAGATTAATACGACGAGTCTGTGGAGCCGATTTCAAACAAGTAACGAGAAGGAGAAACATTTGTGAATCTGAAGTTTGGACATTTGAGTCAAACGGTGAATCTCCCGTAGAGTTAAATAAGCCGTTGTCCGTCTGAAATTTTGGCGTCATTAAATTCTGTAACATGAATCTGACCTATTGAATCGTCACATTTGGACACATTTTATACAGAGTTTTTCCACCTTTTAAGGCTCTCAAAGCTCTTTACATCGGGGAACCACTCCCCCATTCACACACAGACATGATGTTTATGTCGAGAGCGGGATTCGAACCTGCAACCTTCTGATCAGTGGACAAACGCTCGACCGACTGAGCTACTATACGAAAATCTAGGTCTATAAAAGGGCGTAGGTGATTAAATCGATCTGTGTACCATTTGCTCCTTTGAATTTCAATCAAGAGCGAAAAACGGTAAAATGGGAAAACGGTTTATTTCATTTTTTCCGTTTTACTGTCAAACAAAAAACAGATTTCGACCTCTATTTCCAATATTTAATTTAAAGTTTATTTCAGATTACGCAAAAAAACAGTCTTTGTACCTATTTTAATTCTGATATTTTATTCTCTCTGGTTTATTTGCCCCCGAAGTTCTGCTCTTAGAAGGATTTACCGGAAAAATCGCTGCAGTTTTGTGGACAAACATGTCGTTTTTTTTGTGTTTTTTTACATCGTCGCGTTTACTTTGGCGTCTCGGAAAATAAACGTTGAACTCCAGCACGAGAAACGGGAAGCGGCGATGAACTCTCCTTTGTTCAGCTGAAAACTGAACTCGCAGAGCAGCAGAAGTTCAAATAAACCAGAGAGAATAAAATATAAGAATTAAAATAGGCACTGAAATGTTGGACATAGAGGTTGAAACCCGTTTTTTTTTATTTGACACTAAAACGGAATAATGAAATAAACTGTTTTCCCATTTTATTGTGTTTCGTTCTTAATTGAAATTCAGGAGAACGAACGATACTCAGGCGTAAATCAGTTGGTGACTCTGTAGTTTCACAGCCCATCGTAGGGTTTTAGTTTTAGTTTAGTCCCTGTTGTATGTAATTTAAAGCCGTGTAAAACCTCTTGTCCTCGTGTTCAGCCTTTGGAGCGTCGTTTTGTGCGAGTCTCTGGAGAAGCCACGATCCGACACGTGGAGCTGTTCATCAGGAAGAAGATGGAGCTGAGCCCGAGCTGCCAGGTGGGTTTAGGGTTCGGTCCGAGATTATTTCTGATGCCCCGGTTCGGTCTGGGTTCATCCCGGGTCAGTCCTGGACCTGGTTTAGTCCTTTTTCTGCTGCTGGAGCTACACGAGTTTATATTGAACACGCGTAGAATCCCTCAGTCGCGCGGGCGGAATACGTAACAAAGGAGAAATTCACTTTGTCAGCTGGACAAACGTGTTTTTAGGCGGAATGAATGAGCTGCGAAATGTTTCTGACGTAAAAAAAAACAACAAAAAAATGTTCGGCCAGCTGACGGAGTGAATTTTTTCCTTTGCTATTTGAAGGTTCGGTCAAAACTCAGCGGGCGCCTCTTAAATCAGATCGGTTTAAACGTCTCTCTGGGAGTGGGAGTCGGGGTCTGTTTTGCTTTTAGAAGCACGTGGACCGGGATTTAGAACCAACACTGAATTCCTGTCACAAGGACGTCGTTCCGTCACTTTTACCGTCTTCGAAAGTCCGCTCAGGTGTTAAATAAGGACATTTGGACCATTTCGAGTTCCGTCAGTGTTCAGAGCAGGTTTTTTTTAAAGAGGATCTGCTGCCTCTGTCGGTAAAAACGGGAGGTTTGGAGGAACAAATTGGACATTTTGTGTTAAAGTTGCATTACGTCACTTTTTAGTGGAAGGTGGACTGCCCGCCTGTCTCTACGGCGACTGCTTTCCACAGTACGGCCTCGTGACTACGGCTCGTGACACTGGAGCTAAATATGGTCCTTTAAATTTATTCGTGCGGCTGGGTTCGTTTCTGTGGGTTTTTTTTTTTTTTATGGAAATGACTAATTCCGACTCTTAGCGCGGAATTGAACTTTCCACGCAAAGCAGCAGTATCACTGTGGAGACGGGCAGAAATGTTACACAGTGCACCTTTAAATGGCGCCGATTAAACGTCTTTTCAACAGGAAAACCTCACCCCAACTTCAGGACAACTGTGTCGGAGAACAGACCACAGATTTGTTGGGGAGTTGTACAGTTGTAGGGAGTATTATATGTTACATAAGGGTGAGTTGTACAGTTGTAGGGAGTATTATCTGTGACATAAGGTGAGTTGTACAGTTGTAGGGAGTATTATCTGTTACATAAGGTGAGTTGTACAGTTGTAGGGAGTATTATCTGTGACATAAGGGTGAGTTGTACAGTTGTAGGGAGTATTATCTGTGACATAAGGTGAGTTGTACAGTTGTAGGGAGTATTATCTGTTACATAAGGGTGAGTTGTACAGTTGTAGGGAGTATTATCTGTGACATAAGGTGAGTTGTACAGTTGTAGGGAGTATTATATGTTACATAAGGTGAGTTGTACAGTTGTAGGGAGTATTATATGTTCCATAAGGGTGAGCTGTACAGTTGTAGGGAGTATTATCTGTTACATAAGGTGAATTGTACAGTTGTAGGGAGTATTATATGTTACATAAGGTGAGTTGTACAGTTGTAGGGAGTATTATCTGTTACATAGAGGTGAGTTGTACAGTTGTAGGGAGTATTATCTGTTACATAGAGGTGAGTTGTACAGTTGTAGGGAGTATTATCTGTTACATAAAGGTGAGTTGTACAGTTGTAGGGAGTATTATCTGTTACATAAGGGTGAGTTGTACAGTTGTAGGGAGTATTATCTGTTACATAAGGGTGAGCTGTACAGTTGTAGGGAGTATTATCTGTTACATAAGGTGAATTGTACAGTTGTAGGGAGTATTATATGTTACATAAGGTGAGTTGTACAGTTGTAGGGAGTATTATCTGTTACATAGAGGTGAGTTGTACAGTTGTAGGGAGTATTATCTGTTACATAGAGGTGAGTTGTACAGTTGTAGGGAGTATTATATGTTACATAAGGTGAGTTGTACAGTTGTAGGGAGTATTATCTGTTACATAGAGGTGAGTTGTACAGTTGTAGGGAGTATTATCTGTTACATAGAGGTGAGTTGTACAGTTGTAGGGAGTATTATCTGTTACATAAAGGTGAGTTGTACAGTTGTAGGGAGTATTATCTGTTACATAAGGGTGAGTTGTACAGTTGTAGGGAGTATTATCTGTTACATAAGGGTGAGCTGTACAGTTGTAGGGAGTATTATCTGTTACATAAGGTGAATTGTACAGTTGTAGGGAGTATTATATGTTACATAAGGTGAGTTGTACAGTTGTAGGGAGTATTATCTGTTACATAAGGGTGAGCTGTACAGTTGTAGGGAGTATTATCTGTTACATAAGGTGAATTGTACAGTTGTAGGGAGTATTATATGTTACATAAGGTGAGTTATACAGTTGTAGGGAGTATTATCTGTTACATAAGGGTGAGTTGTACAGTTGTAGGGAGTATTATCTGTTACATAAGGTGAGTTGTACAGTTGTAGGGAGTATTATCTGTGACATAAGGTGAGTTGTACAGTTGTAGGGAGTATTATCTGTGACATAAAGGTGAGTTGTACAGTTGTAGGGAGTATTATCTGTGACATAAAGGTGAGTTGTACAGTTGTAGGGAGTATTATCTGTTACATAAGGGTGAGTTGTACAGTTGTAGGGAGTATTATCTGTTACATAGAGGTGAGTTGTACAGTTGTAGGGAGTATTATCTGTTACATAAAGGTGAGTTGTACAGTTGTAGGGAGTATTATCTGTTACATAAGGGTGAGTTGTACAGTTGTAAGGAGTATTATCTGTTACATAAGGTGAGTTGTACAGTTGTAGGGAGTATTATCTGTTACATAAGGGTGAGTTGTACAGTTGTAGGGAGTATTATCTGTTACATAAAGGTGAGTTGTACAGTTGTAGGGAGTATTATCTGTTACATAAGGTGAGTTATACAGTTGTAGGGAGTATTATCTGTTACGTAAAGGTGAGTTGTACAGTTGTAGGGAGTATTATCTGTTACATAAGGGTGAGTTATACAGTTGTAGGGAGTATTATCTGTGACATAAGGTGAGTTATACAGTTGTAGGGAGTATTATCTGTTACATAAGGGTGAGTTGTACAGTTGTAGGGAGTATTATCTGTGACATAAGGTGAGTTGTACAGTTGTAGGGAGTATTATCTGTTACATAAGGTGAGTTGTACAGTTGTAGGGAGTATTATCTGTTACATAAGGATGAGTTGTACAGTTGTAGGGAGTATTATCTGTGACATAAGGTGAGTTGTACAGTTGTAGGGAGCATTATCTGTGACATAAGGTGAGTTGTGCAGTTGTAGGGAGTATTATCTGTTACATAAGGTGAGTTGTACAGTTGTAGGGAGTATTATCTGTGAAATAAAGGTGAGTTGTACAGTTGTAGGGAGTATTATCTGTTACATAAGGTGAGTTATACAGTTGTAGGGAGTATTATCTGTGACATAAGGTGAGTTATACAGTTGTAGGGAGTATTATCTGTTACATAAGGGTGAGTTGTACAGTTGTAGGGAGTATTATCTGTTACTTAAGGGTGAGTTGTACAGTTGTAGGGAGTATTATCTGTTACATAAGGTGAGTTGTACAGTTGTAGGGAGTATTATCTGTTACATAAGGGTGAGTTGTACAGTTGTAGGGAGTATTATCTGTTCCATAAAGGTGAGTTGTACAGTTGTAGGGAGTATTATCTGTTACATAAGGGTGAGTTGTACAGTTGTAGGGAGTATTATCTGTTCCATAAAGGTGAGTTGTACAGTTGTAGGGAGTATTATCTGTTACATAAGGTGAGTTGTACAGTTGTAGGGAGTATTATCTGTTCCATAAAGGTGAGTTGTACAGTTGTAGGGAGTATTATCTGTTACATAAGGGTGAGTTGTACAGTTGTAGGGAGTATTATCTGTTCCATAAAGGTGAGTTATACAGTTGTAGGGAGTATTATCTGTTACATAGAGGTGAGTTGTACAGTTGTAAGGAGTATTATCTGTTACATAAGGTGAGTTGTACAGTTGTAGGGAGTATTATCTGTTCCATAAAGGTGAGTTGTACAGTTGTAGGGAGTATTATCTGTGACATAAAGGTGAGTTGTACAGTTGTAGGGAGTATTATCTGTTACATAAGGGTGAGTTGTACAGTTGTAGGGAGTATTATCTGTTCCATAAAGGTGAGTTGTACAGTTGTAGGGAGTATTATCTGTGACATAAAGGTGAGTTGTACAGTTGTAGGGAGTATTATCTGTTCCATAAAGGTGAGTTGTACAGTTGTAGGGAGTATTATCTGTTACATAAAGGTGAGTTGTACAGTTGTAGGGAGTATTATCTGTTACATAAGGGTGAGAAAATGTGATAAAATTGATCATGTGAAACTTGATGTTCTTCGTGTTTTTGGATTGGGCAAAAAAATTGGATAATCGTATTGAAAGCTGTTCTAAATGTTCTAAAAGAAAACCCCAAACTCGACCTGTGATTGTTTTCCTCTCAGTGAACAGCGTCTGTCCTGAGCCTCTGCTGCCAATTTACAAAAAAACATTATAAAATATGAAAATAACGAGGCTAAAGGAGTTCACATGGAGTTAAAATATACGTTCATATTGTTACCTTAGATCAGGGGTGTCAAACTCATTTTGGTCCGGGGGCCGTATACAACCAACTTTGATTCCAAAGGGGCCGGATCAGAAAACTCATGGCATATATACCTCAAAAATAGCAATAAGTCCAAATATTTGTGCAGAGAAACGCAAATCTATTACAGACATTTATTTTATTTTATTTTACAAAATATTATAATATTATGCTAGGTCAGGTTGCTTTCACAGCGGCATCAGTAGCCTCTTGGCCCCTGGGTGAAAACAGACGGCTGTTTCTTCAGTCCCAGCAATAATTCATTTATCTTCTGTCTTCTCACACCAAGCGTACAGGTTTCCCATTCACCTCCGTGAACAAATAAGAATTAGTCCACTTTTCTTGGAAAATCCTGCACTCAGCTCCATTTTTCTTATTTTTGACATATTGCTGATGAGGGTGTCACGGTCAACAGTCAAAACGATTGTCCTTTAAGAGCGTTTGGAAAGAGGCAGGTCTTCATTTGTCTGGTGGAGGTGCCACGCACAGAAGCACTGGAGACGCTGCTATGCTAAGATGCACAGAAAATTACCAGAAAAATCTGAAATTTTTAAATATTTTAATAGAAAATCAGCCGAGGGCCAGATTAAAGGTCTTGGAGGGCCGGATCTGGCCCCCGGGCCGCATGTTTGACACCTGTGCCTTAGATTGTGTTTCGTTCCAGGTGGACGTTGTTTGTGGAGATCATCTTTTGGACCATTTCCAGTTGCTCAAAGACATTCAGAACTCGGTGGGGGAAGACGCTCGGCAGGTAAAAGCTTCTTAAAGAAATAAACTGAATCGGCCTAAATTCTGCAATGTAATGACTCCCAAACGGTGCTGCGTGCGAACTAGTGTCATAGGACTCGAGACGCAGCGGTGTGTGGCCGAAGTTTACCTCATGAAAGTGCACAGAGCCATTTGCATTCGGTTTGGGAAATGTGCAGAGGCTGGTGAACAGAATATCACCGCAAAACCAGGAAGAGAAAGTGTTTCCCTTTAGGAACTTGAGAAAACAGGTTTGAAAAATCCTGCCCACTTTCTTCACTTTGAAACGGTTTTCTGTAAAGCGCCGGAGGAAGTTGGATTGAAGAGATTCTGAAACTGTGGGTGAGGGTCCAAAAAAGGGGTGCAGAGTGTTTCAGTGCAGAACGGTTTGCTCGGCTTACTTATTTCGTCTTTAATACTTTTTATTTATTCAGGTTTTCAAGTTTTGTGTCGTAAAAACAAACAAATACAACCAGTACAAAACTCGGGGCACTGTTCTTCTGCAATAAGGATGTGCATCATGATTCTGTGTGTTTATATTTTAACCGTTTTGTCCGGCGTTTAGTGAAGAAACGTCTTTTGAGTCGTAGAAAAAAAGTCAGTAGTTCCGCTGAATATGTTTCTTCTATAATATCAAACCACAGGTGAACTGAAGCTTAAATGAACATTAATCAGATCAAATGGAGACAGATCTGTAGAAATTAGTGCTGTCGATCGATTAAAATATTTAATCACGATTAATCTCATGATTGTCATAGTTAACTCGTGATTAATTGTAAATTAATGGCACTTTTTTGTCCCTTGACTCATCGTTTTAATCCTCTTATTAGAAATGTGGATAGGCTTACTATTTGCACATGTTTTTTTGTTTTTTTATTGCAAACCGTAACAATCGTCAGTGAGACTTTGTGTTCTGCAGCAGTGTGAGTGTCTTCAGAACAGTCAAATAACGGGTGAAATAATGGGTGAAATAATGAAATAATGGGTGAAATAATGAAATAATGGGTGAAATAATGAAATAATGGGTGAAATAATGAAATAATGGGTGAAATAATGGGTGAAATAATGAAATAATGGGTGAAATAATGAAATAATGGGTGAAATAATGAAATAATGTTTTTTAACAAATTCATAAAGTTCATGGAAATAGAATTGTTTTATTTGCACTTTGACTTCTTTTTACACAACATGTCTCATCTTATTTTTGCTTTTATTTTTGTGTTTCCCCCGTGTTTCAGGACGGACTCTTGGTGCTTCACTTCGGCCTGGTCCTGCCCTCGTCCTGATCAGCTGTGAATTCACAAACTTCTGCACAAAAACACGGTCAGACTTCACCTGTAGAATGTGTTGAAAGAGTTTATTTTTCATACACATTTTGATAACTAACGTCGCCATTGTTGGGGAAAAAAAGGGCTGACGGTCTTCATAAAACCATCACATTTAAATATCTGCTTAAGTTTGTGACGTTTTCAGGAGGAAGAACGGACATAATTTACTCTTATGTAAAAAACGGTGAACAAAAACCTGTTAAACTATTTTTTAGTTTAGAGTTTAATCGTAAATGAACAAAGCCACTGACGAAAACTGAACAATTATGATTTAGACACAACTAAACCAAGGAACTCCAAATACAAAAATAAATAAAGTGACTGATCTTCATTGGCCATTTAAATAAAAGCGTTTTTTATGGAAGAAAATTTGTTCCTTCAGATTTTTTATTGTAAATGAATTTCTCACTTTCTCACACAATTTTTTAACTCTGGGAAAAAAAATGTATTTTATTTTATTTATTTTATTCTATTTATTTTTATTTTGAATTTCAGTTGCTGAAGTTTTAAGTCTACTTTTTCAATATGTTTCAAATTCAAAAGAAAAAATAATTATTATAAAATATATATAAGAATATAAAATTATTATAAAAAAATATTTAGCACAAATATTTTCAAGCCTTCAAATTCAACCGTCATAATTTGTAGTGTAAAATTTGTTATTGTAAAAATTCGCAGTGAAAAAAATTTGAAGGCTTGAAAACATAATACGCTGAATATTTAAAAGTTGAATTTTAAACATATTTAAATAGACATTAAAAAAAATATATAATTTAAATAAACACTTAAATTTTCACCAACTGCCATTCAGAAATAATAATAAATAATTTCAACCATGTTTTTTCAGAGTTAAAAAATTCAAAGTGAGAAATTCAACAACATTTAAAATTAGAAATCTGATTAAACAAATTATCTTACACATTTTTAACTATACTTTTCCTCGTGCGACTTTTATTTTTATTTTGGAGCTCCTGGATTTCGTTGTGTCCAAAGTTTTATATAATTATAAATAATTTAATGAATCATTTTCTGTTATTTTTATAAAACCCACAGAATCTTCAGCTTCCAATACTGCACCGTTTATATTTTGGGCATTTTCTTTTCAGTGTTTTTTACTTTAAATCCGCACAGTGTAACTCGTGGAGGCTGGTGGAAACCTGGAATGTTCCTCAGTGCGGCATTAGACTCATTTATCTCCATGGAGACGAGTATTTGACCCCATTTTCTGTAAAAAAAAAAAAAAAAAAAAAAAAAGCCTGTTTTTATGATATTTGAGGGCTAAAAATGTCCATAATTACATAATACATACATGCAATGGCAGAACCTCCACCTGAAATGTTCCGTAGTGCAGCTTTAATGTTGGAGATCCACATTCTGGACACAAACGGACCTCAAAAACTGTGAAATCACTACTGACTTCCACGTTTTTTCCATTGTATCTTTGATTTGTTGTACATAATCGTATAGTTTTCCGTATTTATATCGTTTTTAATCGTTTACGATTGTCTTCAGCGTGTTTCAGGGCGTTAAACCAAAGGACCGTTTTTGTGTGATTTGTATAAAAAAAAAAAAGCTGCTAACATTTATATGGTTTGTACTGATGCTTCTGTTTGTAATAAAAACTCAAAATCAAAAGGAAGATTTATTTTATTGAGCAGTGAAATCTGTGTTCAGGCAGATTTCAGATGAGTTTATGCTTCAAACCAAAGCGAAGGAGACACGGGAGACTCTATAAAGCCCTGGAGCTAAAGGGTTTCCGGTTTTAGCTCTTAATACGTTTGTCTAATGACAGATTAACTGTTTAACACTGGCCCAGAGACTCCACTGAGTGACTGAGTGCGTTCACGTGCTTCAGTATCGCAGATCTGATCAGGTTTTGTGAGTCTTCGTGCAGACGCTTTATCCTGATTTCAGTCTCCTGGATTTGCCAGTTTCCCGGCGATGAGAAACCAGCAGACTCACTGGGTTTTTCTGAGAATATCGGAGAATATCCAGGATTCTGATTCCTCTAAACTGGAGCTGGACTGAGCATGTGCGAACTCAAGGAACAGAAACGGTAGAAATTACTTTCCCAAAACAACTCAAAACACCAACCAGGACTTTTTAAGTAGTAATATTTTATACTTCTAAACAAAATAAAGCAGCGTACAGTTTATTAAATCACTGGCTGCCCTCTGCCGTCCATATGCACCATCTACAACTCTTTAAGCAACTCCCTCAGCAGGGCCAGGAACATCACAAAGGACAATCCCCATCCCGGCTTCCACCTTTTTAACCTGTTTCCTTCTGGCAGGAGCTTCGGGTCCAGTCCAGCCAGAACAAACAGAACAAACAGACTCAGGGACGACTTCTTTCACCAAACTAAACTCCGGTTTGCACTGAGAATTAAAGCTGCGTTCCACTTGGACCCTCTGTTATCCGTCTGTCTGTGCACCTCTGGCGGGTTTTGCACAGATTTTACTGTAAAGTAGTTTATGTGTATGAGTAGTTTTATTAATGTTTGTGTGCACTTTGAAGGAGCAGCTGCTCATCTCGTTATATCGTGTATAATGACTATAAAAGCTTTCTATTCTATTCTAATCTATTTTAACACCTTCCACGGTCATGGAAATTGAAAATGTCATTTTTCAGGCCTGCTAAAGTTAGGGAATTCTGTCAATTCAGTGGAAGTTTTAGAGTTATTTTTCACGCAACTGCAGCATTTTGTTAAGTTCTCATTAGACTGTTATGATTATTTCTGAGCGTCTGCGCAGTCGCTCCAGCAGGACAAACACAATAAGGTGTTTTGTTCAAAGGAGACACACAAATGCACTGACAGGATTTTAAATGTTAAAAAACTATAAACCAAATCATAAGGTGAGTGAAAAGGGTTCATTTCATATTTAGCCCTGTATTATTTTGCCCGGATTTAGCAAGATCTTAGTGAAAACTGAACGCGTTCGCTGTGGCAGTTTCGAGAAGCTTCTGCGATGTCACAAGGTTTATTTCCATCCAGTATTGCATTCATTTTTCACCAAGATGTTGCACTGATGATGGTCGAGTCTGATCCTTCCTCCAGCACATCCCAAAGATTCTCCGTGGGGTTCAGGTCTGGACTCTGTGGAGGTCGATCCATGTGTGAAAATGACGTCTCCTGCTCCCTGAACCGCTCCGTCACAGTCTGAGCCCCATGAACCCTGCATCATCATCGTGGAATCTGCCCGAGCATCAGGGAAGAGAAAATCCACTGCTGGAATAACCTGGTCCTTCAGTATATTCAGGTTCAGCTGAGCTCATTCTCACACGCTGCTGCTGAACCTGGACCTGACCAACTGCAGCAGCATCAGACCTGTTTGCTTAGTTAAATCCAGGTGGACACTTTCTTTTTTGGCCAGATAGTTTTGAAGTAATGTTACTCTAACTTCAGTACAATTTTGGCTACACGCCTCTGAAAACGGGCATCACACTGTTGAATTTTACAGAAAAAGCAAACTCATTATTAGCTAATTACTATTAAAGTGTCTTGTTTGCACTTTACCCTTCTGCTCCCCCCTGCTCCAGCTCCTGCCTCTGCTCCTGCTCCTGCCTCTGCTCCTGCCTCTGCTCCTGCCTCTGCTCCTGCCTCAGCTCTTGCTCCTGTCTCTCCTTTCCTCTCTCCTCTCCTCTCTCCTCTCCATCGTCAGTCGTTAGGTTGGGCATTGAGCTCCTCTTCCTTCTCCTCCGAGCCGCCCTCCTTCTCGTCGCCCTCTTTGCCCCATCTGGGCTCCCTGTGCCGGGTCGGACCTCCGGAGACTCCGGGCTGAGGCCCGAACGATCCGAATGAAAGTCCGGAGTTAAAGTGAGTCTCCTCTCCCTCCAGCAGCTTCCTTAAAGACACACACATGTTCACAGGCTGGAGAAACTGAAGACTAAACCCACTTTTTGCACATTTCTCTGATCTGGCCAAGATTTAAAAACTTCTATCAGGTTCTTCGTCTTGTTTTCAGATTTATTATCGACTTACAAGACCAGAGACGCTTCATTCTAGTCTAGAGGTCATTTATTTAAAAAAAAAAAAAAACTTGTCCAGTAAAATGATCTTGCTGCAAGGACAGATAATTTCATTACTTTTAAGTAATTTTCTGAAAGATTTAAGTGTTTTGTAATCTTTTTTGCGGTATATATGGGGTTTTCATTGCATTATCTACTGTTATTCGTAATTTTTTGGCAACTTTTGTGCAAACTCGGCCAATTTGCAGCTTTCTAAATCCAAGTGTGTGGTGCCTCCAGTGGCCTTTGTGATTTCAAGTAGTTTGGGCCTAACCTTAACCCAGAAGACGTTTGGAAACATGCGGATGACGACTTCACTTGGGCTCTGTTGGCGATAGGAACTCTGGGAAAACTGAGGAAATGGCCTGTTTTTCTTCATCTAGATGTCATTGTATTCTGTCTTTTTTTCCATTTGTAAATCGCCTATTCATTTGTGTGTTATAATTTGTGTAACTTAATTAAAATATGTCACTGTAGTATTCCGTTATGTTCGGCGGATCAACACTTCCATCCGCGCAATTAGAGTCTCGCCCTTCATGAAAAGCTTTGTCCGGTTGTGAAGACGCTGCTGCTGAATCCACGGTTTTATCACACGCCGACGGGGGCCAAACACACAGCGAATGGCCCAGTGCGCCTCAGTTTAGAGAAAACACCTTCAAGCACAGAAACGATGCAAATTCACAAACTCCAACACAAGGTTAAACAAGGAACGAACAAAGAACGTGGAGCAACTTTTTTTTAAACGCGCTTCAAGAGACAAAGACAAATGTGCCACCATCAAATGTCCTGCAAATGGAGAAATGACACAAAGCACAACACGATGAAAACCAAGAAAACACCGAAAAAGCTGCATAAAGAGTCACCAGAACCTGCAGGGGGCGCTCTCAGTGTAACATCTCAATGGAGAGAGAGGAAAAAAGGCCACTGTACAGCGCGGTATATCATTGTACAGCGATATTTACATTATTTATAACACAGTATATGAATAGAATCAAATAAAAGACACATAACCATAACAAACACTGAGCTGTTGCACTGAGAGCGCCCCCTGCTGCTGGTTGGAACTGTTGATCTGCTGAACATAAAGAAACACTGGACAAATTATAACACACAAAAGAATAGGCAATTTACAAAAGGAAAAAAAGAAAGAATACGACCGCTAGATGAAGAAAACTGGGCCATTTTCTCAGTTTTCCCAGAGTTCCTGTCGCCAACAGTCGTCACCCGCGTGTTTCCGAACGTTTTCCGGTCATTTCTCTGTGTGTGTGTGACGAAGTGCCGCTGTTCCCAGTCTGACCTGTAGGCGGCGATCTCGACGTCCAGAGCCATCTTGACGTTGAGCAGGTCCTGGTACTCCCTCAGGTGCTGCGACATCTCCGCTTTAAGGCTCCTCAGCTCTGCGTCCAGGTGAGCGATGGTGTCCTGAGGTACACCGGAGGAAACACACATGGAAAACCGAGAATGAATATTTACATACACCACTTCAACACAGTTAGAGTTCGATGAATAATTATCATTTACTTATTTATTTAGAACACGGACAGTGCACAGAAAAGATGCTCTGTGCCACATTTAGATCCAAGCTGCTTTTCGTCTGCAAAATCTACTGCAAATTTCTTTAAAAACAGGTTCTTCATCTTGTTTTTCAGATTTATTTTCTACTTAATAGTTCTAAGACGCTTCATTCTCTTTTAGAGGTCATTTATTTGAAGAGAACTTGTCCAGTAAAATGATCTTGCCGCACGGCCAGATCATTTCATTACTTTTAAGTCATTTTTTGATTGATTTGGTATTTGGTGTATTTGTATATATATTTGTGCACATTTTTGGTGTATTTGTGCACATTTTTGGTGTATTTTTGGTGTATTTATGCATATATTTGTCCATATATTTGGTGTATTTTTGATGTATTTGTACATATTTTTTGTATTTTTGGTGTATTTGTGCATATTTTTGGTATATTTGTGCATATATTTGGTGTATTTTTGGTGTATTTGTGCATATTTTTGGTATATTTGTGCATATTTTTGGTGTATTTGTGCATATTTTTGGTATATCTGCATATATTTGATGCATTTTTGGTGTATTTGTCCATATATTTGGTGTATTTTTTATGTATTTGTACATATTTTCTGTATTTTTGGTGTATTTGTGCATATATTTGGTGTATTTGTCCATATATTTGGTGTATTTTTGATGTATTTGTACATATTTTCTGTATTTTTGGTGTATTTGTGCATATATTTTGTGTATTTTTGGTGTATTTGTCCATATATTTGGTGTATTTTTGATGTATTTGTACATATTTTCTGTATTTTTGGTGTACTTGTGCATATATTTGGTATATTTGTGCATATATTTGGTGTATTTTTGGTGTATTTGTGCATGTATTTGTAGTATTTGTCCACATATTTGTACATATTTAGTGTCTGCAGGTGAGAGTGCACAGACAGGCCGTTGCGTGCAGCAGTGAAAGCCTCTCGGGTGCTTTAGTGCTGCTCTGGGCTTAGTGTCACAGTTAATCTGTTTCTCTGGAGCTCACGTCTAAACCCACTGTCCACACTCAAGGGCCCGGCTTCTGACCCGGAACGACTCTCCAAATCCAAATCCACTTTATTTCTGCAGCAGTTTACAAAGCAATTAGAGCAAGCAGAGGCACATCATTTGGGCTCTAAATTATGATTTTTTTTTCAGTATCAGTATCAGTATCAGTAGTAGTAGCAGTAATAACAGTATCAGTAGAAGTAGTAGTAGTGGTAGTTGTAGTAGTAGTAGTAGAGGTAGTAGCAGTGATAGTAGGCCTATTAGTAGTAGTAGTAGTAGCCATAATAGCAGGATCAATAACAGATATAGTTGTAGAAGTGGCAGAAGTACTAGGAGCAGTAGTAATGTAGTAATACTAATCGCAGTATTATAGTAGTAGTAGTAGCAGTATTTGTAGTAAGGTAACTTTATTTATATAGTGCTTTTCACAGACACATGTCCCCAAAGACACTTTACAGAGCTGCCAAGCCAACCGGCACCATCGGCCCCTCCGGCACCACCATCACTCACACACTCCTGCACTGCAGGTTTTGGGTTGATGGGGGAAACCGGAACCTGGAGGAAACGCATCCAGACACGGGGAGAACATGCAAACTCCACACAGAAAGGCCCGGGCGACCTGGGGTTCGATCCCCAGGTTGTTTATGTGAGGTGTGAGTGCTGCCACTCAGCCACCGTGCTGCCAGGTAGTAGTATTTGTAGTAGCAGTAATAGTAGCAGTTGTAGTAGTAGTAGCAGCAGTAATAGTAGTAACAATAGTAGTAGCAGTAACAGTAGTAGTATTCGTAGTAGCAGTACCTGTAGCTCTGTGACCTCGGCCCCATGAGCCTCCTCCATGTCTGTGATCTGTGTCTCCAGAGTGCAGTTGCAGTAGTATTCATAGTAGCAGTAGTAGTAGTAGTAGTAGCAGTAGCAGTACCTGTAGCTCTGTGACCTCGGCCCCATGAGCCTCCTCCATGTCTGTGATCTGTCTCTCCAGGCTGTCGTTGGCTGCTCGCAGACCCTGGTTCTCGATGCTCGTGTTCTGCAGGAGTCTCCGGACGTCTCCCAGCTCGTCCCTGCTCTGCCGAAGGGCCTCGCAGCTCCGGGACGCCTGCTCGCTCACGCTCCGGAAACGGGACTTGTACCAGTCCTCGGCCGCCTGCAGGTTCTTCACTGCCAGACACTCGTACTGACTCCGGATCTCCTTCAGAGCCGAGGTCAGGTCTGGTTTGGACCTCTCCACCTCCACTGACACCTGACACAGGAGGAGACGCTTTAAAGTGGAACTCCAGCACGTTTGAAGCTAAAGTCGCTGCTAGAGGTGGTGGAATTCTGTGAGAAGCCAAAAAACAGCACAGATCAGTGTTTCCTCGGTGGAGATCTCACTGTGGCAGTGAGTCTGTCAAGGCAACAAGCTAGTGTAGTGATGGGGGCAAGTTCTGAACTTCCACGTTAAACGCCAATGTGCTTCACACTGAAGAAGCTTAACACCACTTTAACCCATCTTACAACAGCCACGAGTCTAACAAACAAAACGCTCTGCCTGGTTCACTCATTAGTGTCTGGAAACGTTAGAAAACAACTTTATAAGCACCTTCCCTCTGTTGATTTCCCACTGCGCAGGCCAAAGCCCAAAAGACTCGATTGTCGACCTCATTTCTAATCCCATTTACTGAAAAATGCTGAAAAAAATTACATTCCCGAACCATTTTGTTTCAACAACTTTCAGTTTCTCTTCTTCTTCACCGTCAGTAGTCGATTCTCACTTCTCTCACCTCTCGGCACCGCTGGAGTCGACAATCGAGTATTTTGGGCTTTGACATGTGCAGTGGGAAATCAACAGAGGGAAGTGTAAGGCAGAAATATCTGTTAAATAGTGAGACCGACATGAGTCCTGCTGCGATGCGCTCCTATGTGAGTTTATGGAGATAAAAACAGCACAGAGGAGTGAGGACACCCGGAGACGAGGCTGCAAAACTTTTGTCGCTGTCCACAGTCCTTATTGAAGGTGTTTTGGAGCTGAGTTTATTCACTGTTTTTCTCATATGAATAACACCAGCGCACACACAGGGCTCGTATATGTACATTTCGTATTTCCGTATTTTGTTGCGCACATGAGCTCCGTGCTGTGCTTTGGTCCGCCTCCTGCAACCGAACCAAAGCCCAAACTGTGCTGTGTTTGGACACGGTCCAATTGTGCTCACACTGGACAAACATACAGCACTTTATGGACGATCGTGCTTGGGGACGGTTCTAAAGTCCTAGTGTGACTGCGCCCTCAGATTGGATCACTTTGGATCCATTGCTTCTGCCTCGGCCTCTTCGATCCTTGCTGCAAAATTTTGACAGATGAATTTGAGGGTTTGAAAATATTTTTGCTGAATTTTTAAAGGGTTATTTATTCATATTCAATTTAAAACGCTTCAAAGTTAGAGATTCTGTGGCATATAAAATCCTAAATTTGATTAAACAATATATAAAACAGCCATCGCTAAAGCATATATACGCTGTTATTCCAAACTTCTCCTCAGGACACACAGATCTAACCTCGTCCCTGTACCTGCTGAGCCTCCATGAAGCTGCTGAGCTCCTCCATCTCCTCCTGATGCACTTTCTTCATGAAGATGATCTCGTCGCTCAGAGAGTCCAGTTTTCTCTCCAGGTTCAGTCTGACGGCCGCCGCCTCGTCCACGTCCTTCTGCAGGGCCTTCAGACTGAGCTCCGCCCGGGCCCGGAGATCTGCCTCCTCCTGCAGGCGAGCACCCACACGCTGCAACAGGAACACTCATGAATATCTCACTTTTTACTTTGGCATCATCTGGATTACCTATATATACAGATTATAATTTAAAAATGCATCAGAACTGCGCTACATTTGCTTGTAAACGTAAAAAGTTGAGGTTGAAGCCGAACAGACCAGAAATGGACCATAAAAAGAACCACAAAAGTGCAGTCTACCTGAAGATCTGAGGTCTACCTGAGGATCTGAGGTCCACCTGAGGATCTGAGGTCTACCTGAAGATCTGAGGTCTACCTGAGGATCTGAGGTCCACCTGAGGATCTGAGGTCTACCTGAAGATCTGAGGTCTACCTGAGGATCTGAGGTCCACCTGAGGATCTGAGGTCCACCTGAGGATCTGAGGTCCACCTGAGGATCTGAGGTCTACCTGAGGATCTGAGGTCTACCTGAGGATCTGAGGTCCACCTGAGGATCTGAGGTCTATCTGAGGATCTGAGGTCTACCTGAGGATCTGAGGTCCACCTGAGGATCTGAGGTCTACCTGAAGATCTGAGGTCCACCTGAGGATCTGAGGTCTACCTGAGGATCTGAGGTCTACCTGAGGATCTGAGGTCCACCTGAGGATCTGAGGTCTACCTGAGGATCTGAGGTCCACCTGAGGATCTGAGGTCTACCTGAGGATCTGAGGTCTACCTGAGGATCTGAGGTCTACCTGAGGATCTGAGGTCTACCTGAGGATTTGAGGTCTACCTGAGAATCTGAGGTCCACCTGAGGATCTGAGGTACACCTGAGGATCTGAGGTCCACCTGAGGATCTGAGGTCTACCTGAAGATCTGAGGTCTACCTGAAGATCTGAGGTCTACCTGAGGATCTGAGGTCTACCTGAGGATCTGAGGTCCACCTGAGGATCTGAGGTCCACCTGAGGATCTGAGGTCCACCTGAGGATCTGAGGTCCACCTGAGGATCTGAGGTCTACCTGAAGATCTGAGGTCTACCTGAAGATCTGAGGTCTACCTGAGGATCTGAGGTCTACCTGAGGATCTGAGGTCTACCTGAGAATCTGAGGTCCACCTGAGGATCTGAGGTCCACCTGAGGATCTGAGGTCCACCTGAGGATCTGAGGTTTAATTTAGCTTTTAATTGAAACAAATTTTAGTTACAATAAATTATTTTTATTATATTTGTTCTAAATTAAATTATTTTATTTAGTTTTCATCTAATTTTAGTCCTCCATTTTTTTATGTATGTATTTATTTATTTTTACTACAGCCTTTAGGAACTTTATGTTTATATTTCTGTCTGAACTGCTGCTGTAAATATGGATGAGACACTGGGGCGGGGGATGGAGTTGGTCATTTTTCTGTTGCAAGTGCAAACACCTTGTGCTACATTTTAAATGTATGAAAAGTGCTATAAAAATAACGTTTGATTTCTTGACATCACTTTTTCCATATATAGAGTATTTCTTACTTCACTGCAAAAGGCGAATAAACTCTAGAACTTCATAGCATCATGATTTCAGATGGATACGTCAGAAATCTGTAAGAATCCAAATTTATGATCCACAAATGTTCAACTTTCTCATTATTTGTTTGTTTGTGGCAACATAAATTTGCCGTATTAATATCGTGTCCTAAAATCCTTTGAGCCGACGATAATCACGTTTTTGGAGTTGAATAAGAGAACGACCCTGCTCAAAAGTTTTTTCTCCTTATAAATAAAAATAAGATGGTGTAAACCCTCATTCGTCCAGGAGTGGGTCACTGGGTTCAGCTGTAGAGGAGGATTCGCCTGTGTCACTTTAGGGCGACCAGATGAGATTGGCTGAAATTTGGGGCCGAGGGAGTGTCTTGAGTCTAATTTTCGGGACATTCAGGGTCGGGATTGGGGAAAACAGCTTCGATTTCCTGAGTTTTTCGGGGCGTCTGGTCACCCTGGGTCATCCGGACGCAGATTTTGCAAAACGGTGATTGCAAAAACGCAGCATCAATAAAATGGTTCTACATCTTTAATCCGTCCTGTAATGGCACATACACCGTTCATGGCTCGTATGTAAAGTCTGTGACCTGCAGTTCGTCCTCCTGGTTGCTGCGCTCCACCAGCAGTCGGTTCTTGTCCCGGCTCAGGGTCTCGATCTGGACTCTCAGGTCTCGGATCTCGTCCCTGTAGACCTGGTTCAGCCTGGACTCGGCCTGTCTCTGTCTCAGGGCGAGAAGCTCCTGCTCCAGACTGAGGTTCTGCTGCTCCAGCTGATGCACTTTCTCGATGAACACGGCGAAGCGATCGTTCAGACCCTGAGAGACACACGGGGATGTGGAGGTCACAGGGAGAGGGAGCATTAAAGCTGCACAAACGCTTCAGATATAAACACTTAAATGACTTATAAGTACTGAAATGATCTCTCTGCACGGACAGATCATTTTACTTGACAAGTTCTCTTAAAATAAACGACCTCTAGACCAGAATGAAGCAGTGTAGCGGCCAAAATCCACCTCCAGCCTCCAGGAGTCACCGGTTCAGTCTGACTCACCTGAGGAGGTATGAGCAGGTGTTGTGTATGTGAGGAGGAACTGTCTTTAGACCGTGTTCAAAAGGAATCCATGGAAATAAAGGACATCTGAAGTGCAGATTTTTGAGTTGCATATTGAGCTATAATAATAAGTGCATGTTGGGCTTATGTTTTAGGAGATGTGCATTTGAAAACCAAAATCATTTACAATCTAGGGTCACCTGGCCTCAGAGCAAGTCTCAGAACTATTAACTCGATAATAAATCTGAAAGAAAGATGAATAATCTGATAGAAGTTTTAAAATCTTGGCCAGATCAGAGTAATGTGCAGTGGTGGGTGCATCACCTGCTTTTCTCGGTGAGAATATTATTGCTTTTCCTGGAATGTTTCATTGTGCTAAACATATTTCTATGAAAGAAAAGCACCCCTGCTCACAATTATGTGGCCATAACAGTTTGTCAAAGCAGATCTCAGATCTCAGGTCTCAGCAGGACCTGGTCAGGACTGGGATGTGAGACACTGGGAATTCCAGGTGCCACAGGGGAAAACTGTTGTGTCTTTAGACATGTCCTATGACAGTGGAGTGTGTGAGTGATGTTGGGCTCTGAGGGGCCGATGGGGCAGATTGGAGCTTCACTTCCGTCAGTCTGCCCCAGGGCAGCTGTGGTACAACAGTATTTTACACCACTGAGGGTGGAGAGAATGAAAAATGAACTGTGAAGCACTTTGGGCGTCATGAAAGGCGCTGTGTAAATAAAATGATTAATTAATTAATAAGATTGTGGGCTCACCACCTGCAGAGGGGTTCATAGGGGGGGTCAGGTGCTATGAGTATTGGGCAGCAAACTGCCCCTGCGACCCAGCTGGATTAAGCGGGAGATGATGGATGGATGGAAACCATGAATTAATGCCACACTGTGGAACATTCAAATCAAAGCAATAACATCTTCGTGTTATAAGCAGATTCTCCATTCAAAAAGTTAATGCAACTTAATATTCACCATATTTCATATCATTTTCATCATATCATTGTTTTCCTATGACCTCTTGTATAAAGCCAAGATTTTATATTTTATTACTTATATTTCTATTTTATTTTGACTTGTACATTTACATTTTTTGAATCATACCTTATTTCACACCTGTTTCTTGCTCTTTTTTGCTTATTTAGAATTTATTATTACCATTTATCAGTTTTACTCTTTGTTATTACACTATAATAACAAAATATCATGAAGTTATAGTATATTAGAAGACTGAGAGTGAGAACACAATTTACATTTCTATATGTTCATGAAAACTGACAATAAACTTTCTGAATGTGAATTTAAATTGAATTTGAATTGAATTATAATATATCATATTGTGATGTGTGAACTCCTGGGTCCAAATCATTTCACTGTACATAGTTGGTCTAGGTCTAGGTCTAGGTCTAGGTCTAGGTCTAGGTCTAGGTCTAGGTCTAGGTCTGGGTCTGGGTCTGGGTCTAGGTCTGGGTCTAGGTCTAGGTCTAGGTCTGTCCGAGTCCGAGTCTCATATATAAACTGTATTTTCTCTCTGTTTCACTCACCTGCATCTGCTCCTTCTCGTTGGTCCGGACCATCTTCAGGTCGCTGCTGATCGCGGAGCTCCGGCTCAGGTCCACAGAGTCCGTGTGGATCAGCGGCACCAGAGCGGCCCCGGAGCGCCCCGTCCTCCGGTGCGTCCCCGGGGCCCCGGCTCTGAGCCCCGGGGAGCCGGAGAACCGCGGAGAGTCCCCGAAGAGCCGGCGGTAAGACGAGGCGCGCTCCCCGAAGCTCATGTCACTGCAGCGCGGATAAAAGTGACGAGTTTAGACGGTGAGAGGCTTAAGGACCCGCACCTTTACGCACGGAGCTTAGAGGACGGAGGGTTTAAGGGCCACTGGGTACGTTTTATAACCGAAATATGGTGATATCGTATCGTCAGTAATATCGTGGAGCATCACAATATATCGAATCCCAAGTCTCTTTGCTTAAATGAACAGTTCTGATGCAGAAATAGCTAAAAAACAGAGGGAACTACATAGACCATGATCCTTTGCTCCGTTTCAGTGCAGACGACATGAAGAAATAAACACTGTAAACCCGAAAGTTCAAAGTACTTAAATAGATTAAGTTGTGGACACACAAAGGTTCAGAAATAGTCTAACTTCATTATGTCAAGTTGCTGTAACATGTTCTTCTTTTTCAGTAATGTTAACTCATATTTTTTGATTAAAGTGAACTATTGTGGGTATAATTGAACTTAAAAACACAGATGAGGAACGACTTCGTAGAATTAAGTCATTAAAAGTCTTGTTATTTCTATTGTTTCAAATAGAGATGATTTAAAAGACATTATTTTAGCTATAACACTTAAAACAATGTATCTGGTTCGTCCAGTGCAATTTGTTATGTCCACAGCAAATAAATACATAAATAAATAAATAAATAAATAAATTTGTCACCGGATAATGGACGAAATATCTTTACATCCGTTTTCAAGAAAATCTTTGAGTAAAATTACATCTTTTCTCACCAGCAGAGGGAGCTGTGTCATAACAAATGCACCGAGCACAATTTACACTTTTCAGCTGATGATTCGTAAACCCCAAAGAAACAAAACAGAACAAAACAGAAGCAGATTTTACTCTCTACAGACAAAAAAGTATAAATAAAAAGTTTGTGAAAAGGAAAATGGGGAAATAAAATAAAAATAATAATAATGATAAAATAAACAAATAAATAAAACTAAATAAAAGACACATATTTTATTGTATTTTTTATGTTTAAATTTATTGATGTTTAAAGTGCAAAATCACACCGAAGTGTCTCTTAGCAGGGAAATTAAAATATACAAATATTTACAACAAGATTACAACAATATGCAGTGACTGACAGAAATATACAGTGGTAAAAATGGCAGAAAACAGTGTTCAGTCAGTGTGCAGAATCGTACTTCATTTTTTTTATGTTGTTGTAAAGTGACCTTAGGCATCCAGAAAGGCGCCTGATAAATAAAATGAGTTATATTATAAAATGCAAAATTCCACCATTATACAGAGGTAAACGTGTGTATTCACTCACCTACACATGATACACATACACATAGACCTACATACGTACATAATTATGTGCATTTATTTAATTCATTTTAAATCATTTGTAGCTTTAGGCATTTCCACACTTTTTATTCATGATTTACTTCTTTTATTCTGTCCATTTGTCTGTGCAGCACTTTGGAACCTGTCGCGTTTATAAACTGTGTTAGAAATAAAGTGGATTGAATGAAAGAGCGAGTCGTGCGTAAAACTGAAGCGTTTCGTTCGCCGTGTTTGTTCTGCTCGTGTTTATTTGCTTGTTCTTCTCTCGTTTCACTGCAGCGGCTCATTCATTATTAAAGCTGCAGAATCCAAACGCACCGACACTTCACTCTGTCCGAATACGGAGGCTGTGGGTGAGATTCCTACAACTGTGGAAAAACTACAGATAATACTCCCTACAACTGTGCAACAACTACAGATAATACTCCCTACAACTGTGCAAAAACTACAGATAATACTCCCTACAACTGTGTAAAAACTACAGATAATACTCCCTACAACTGTGCAACAACTACAGATAATACTCCCTACAACTGTGCAAAAACTACAGATAATACTCCCTACAACTGTGCAAAAACTACAGATAATACTCCCTACAACTGTGCAAAAACTACAGATAATACTCCCTACAACTGTGCAAAAACTACAGATAATACTCCCTACAACTGTGCAACAACTACAGATAATACTCCCTACAACTGTGCAACAACTACAGATAATACTCCCTACAACTGTGCAACAACTACAGATAATACTCCCTACAACTGTGTAAAAACTACAGATAATACTCCCTACAACTGTGCAAAAACTACAGATAATACTCCCTACAACTGTGCAACAACTACAGATAATACTCCCTACAACTGTGCAACAACTACAGATAATACTCCCTACAACTGTGTAACAATTACAGATAATACTCCCTACAACTGTGCAAGAACTACAGATAATACTCCCTACAACTGTGTAACAACTACAGATAATACTCCCTACAACTGTGTAAAAACTACAGATAATACTCCCTACAACTGTGTAAAAACTACAGATAATACTCCCTACAACTGTGCAACAACTACAGATAATACTCCCTACAACTGTGTAAAAACTACAGATAATACTCCCTACAACTGTGTAAAAACTACAGATAATACTCCCTACAACTGTGCAACAACTACAGATAATACTCCCTACAACTGTGCAACAACTACAGATAATACTCCCTACAACTGTGTAAAAACTACAGATAATACTCCCTACAACTGTGCAACAACTACAGATAATACTCCCTACAACTGTGCAAAAACTACAGATAATACTCCCTACAACTGTGCAAAAACTACAGATAATACTCCCTACAACTGTGCAAAAACTACAGATAATACTCCCTACAACTGTGCAACAACTACAGATAATACTCCCTACAACTGTGCAACAACTACAGATAATACTCCCTACAACTGTGCAACAACTACAGATAATACTCCCTACAACTGTGCAACAACTACAGATAATACTCCCTACAACTGTGTAACAACTTCAGATAATACTCCCTACAACTGTAAAAACTACAGATAATACTCCCTACAACTGTGCAACAACTACAGATAATACTCCCTACAACTGTGTAAAAACTACAGATAATACTCCCTACAACTGTGTAAAAACTACAGATAATACTCCCTACAACTGTGCAACAACTACAGATAATACTCCCTACAACTGTGTAAAAACTACAGATAATACTCCCTACAACTGTGTAAAAACTACAGATAATACTCCCTACAACTGTGTAAAAACTACAGATAATACTCCCTACAACTGTGTAAAAACTACAGATAATACTCCCTACAACTGTGCAACAACTACAGATAATACTCCCTACAACTGTGCAACAACTACAGATAATACTCCCTACAACTGTGTAAAAACTACAGATAATACTCCCTACAACTGTGTAAAAACTACAGATAATACTCCCTACAACTGTGAAAAAACTACAGATAATACTCCCTACAACTGTGTTAAAACTCACCCTGATGTACCAAATAATGCTCCCTACTCTACACTACAAAAAAGGATTTTCTATCATAGTTAAACTGACTTGAATTAAGCAGATTCAAATTAAAAGATCAATTTTAAGATTTTTTTTACTTAATAAGATGAGATTTTTTTACTTGTTTCAAGATATTCCATCCTGATTTATCTTATCTCGATATTACAACTTATTCTAAGCACTTTTTATATTAACTCAGTCCAGGTTAAGCCTCTTTAACTTCCTTCTCAAACCAATAAGGGGAAAAATCTTGTCATAAATACTTGAAACTCGTGTTTTCTGCTTAGAACAAGATTCGTATTTCGTCTTGTTTTAAGAAAACTTGGTAAGTGGAAATTTCTTACTCCACTGACAGAAAATTTCACTTAAAATAGGCCATTTTTACTTCAAAATCTGTATTTTTTTCTTATTTTTTGATAGGCCTTTTTGCAGTGCATATTTAATTTTCTATATTTTTGTAATATTTAATTACATTTTTACTTTCACTTTTACATTTATATAATTCTCCTTTTTTTTTTACCTCCAGTCTGCGTCGGGAGGTTGCGGGTCAGACTCCGGTTGTTGCAGTGGCAGAGTGGTTAGCCCGCCCCTCCTCCTCTTCACGCGGAGGGCGTAGTTCTGTTTTCCACCAGCAGAGGGCGACACTCGCTCATATCTGAACCCTGTGAACCCGATCATATTTTTTTTTCAGCATCGGTCAGTGCGAGACAGATGCAGAAATAAAAGAGTCTGAGAAGCAGGTGCAGAGGAGGAGGAGAGAGGAAGAGAAAGAACGACAGAGGCTAAAGAAAAAGAGACGGAGAGAAAGAGGATTTGAATTTAATTTAATTTGACTAAATCTGTGTTTTTAGAATCGCTAAAAGTTATAATTATTATTTCTTTAGTCCTGCACAGGCTCTTGGTTTGTCTTGGTTAGGCCTAGATTAGATCAGGTTTTAGTCCTGGTTTAGTCCTGATATAGTCCTTATATAGTCCTGGTTTAGTCCTGGTATAGTCCTGGTATAGTCCTGGTTTAGTCCTGGTATAGTCCTGGTTTAGTCCTGATATAGGCTAGTCCTTATATAGTCCTGGTATAGTCCTGGTTTAGTCCTGGTTTAGTCCTGGTATAGTCCTGGTTTAGTCCTGATATAGTCCTTATATAGTCCTGGTATAGTCCTGGTTTAGTCCTGGTTTAGTCCTGGTATAGTCCTGGTATAGTCCTGGTTTAGTCCTAGTTTAGGCCTCTTTAGTATAGTCCTCTCTTGGTTGTTTTGTCTGGGTTTAGTCCTGGTTCCATCCTGATTTAGACTTGGTTTAGTCCTAGTTTAGTTCTCTTTAGTACAGTCCTGGTATAGTCCTGGTTTAGTCCTGGTATAGTCCTTATATAGTCCTGGTTTAGTCCTGGCATAGTCCTGGTTTAGTCCTGGTATAGTCCTTATATAGTCCTGGTTTAGTCCTGGTTTAGTCCTTGCATAGTCCTGGTTTAGTCCTGATATAGTCCTGGTTTAGTCCTGATATAGTCCTTATATAGTCCTGGTTTAGTCCTGATATAGTCCTTATATAGTCCTGGTTTAGTCCTAGTTTAGGCCTCTTTAGTAAGGCCTCTCTTGGTTGTTTTGTCTGGGTTTAGTCCTGGTTTAGTCCTGGTTCCATCCTGATTTAGACTTGGTTTAGTCCTAGTTTAATTCTCTTTAGTACAGTCCTGGTTTAGTCCTGGTTTAGTCCTTGCATAGTCCTGGTATAGTCCTGGTTTAGTCCTTGCATAGTCCTGGTATAGTCCTGGTTTAGTCCTGGTTTAGTCCTTGCATAGTCCTGGTATAGTCCTGGTTTAGTCCTTGCATAGTCCTGGTATAGTCCTGGTTTAGTCCTGGTATAGTCCTGATTTTGTCCCGGAATAGTCCTGGTATAGTCCCAGTCGAGTGCTGATTCAGTCCCGGTCTGGTCCCGGTTTGGTCCCGGTCTAGTCCCGGTCTAGTCCCGGTTTAGTCCCGGTTTAGTCCCGGTTTAGTCCCGGTTTAGTCCCGGTCTGGTCCCGGTCTGGCCCCGGTCTGGTCCTCGCGGGCCTCTGGAGGTTCTTCCCGCACGCGGCCCGCTGTGCGCGCGCTGCTGCGTGACCGCGCTTTCGTCACGAGCCCCATTGGCCCCGTGCACGCGCTGTGGGCGGGACACGAGCCTGTGAGTCAGTGCACGAGTGTCTGTCACACGCGCACAGGGAGGGTTCAAGGACCGTCGGAAATGAGAGGAATTTTGTCTTTCGCTTTGGAAAATAATTTGTTCCGTCAGATTCTGTATTTTAAACCCCGCTGAGTTGTTGCGCGTTACCGTAATGTTGAAGTTGGTGAAATCAGGTAAAAATAGCAGGACGCAGGAAGTAACAATAAAATAATATGACGGATTTTATTAGAACAGCACTGAATGTGACATGGAGGCTGTTGTGTGATTGACCCATATTATTTTGTTGCCCTAACGACATGAAACTTGGCACCACGCGCACCCGAACTCACATCAGGATGAAACTCTCCGAATCTGAGATCAGTGGGATGAGGCTCCGAGAGTGATTTGAGTAGTTTTAACTTGACAAGTAAAATCAGGAGCCAAAAAAACGGCACAGATCAGTGTTTCCTCGGCGGAGATCTCACTGTGGCAGTGAGTCTGTCAAGGCAACAAACTAGTGTAGTGATGGGGGCAAGTTCTGAACTTCCACGTAAAAAAAATGCACTCCTGATCCATTTTCTTTCAACAACTTTCAGTTTCTCTTCTTCTTCACCGTCAGTAGTCGATTCTCACTTGTTGCTTCTGCGCTGGAGTCGAGTTCAGAACTTGCCCCCATCACTACACTAGTTTGTTGCCTGTTGATCTCCACCGAGGAAACACTGATCTGTGCCGTTTTTTCCACCACCTCTAGTGACGGACTTTAGCTTCAGAAAATAAGCATATTTTATCATTTGACCTCATGCCTGGCCTGAAACCGCATTGCTTTTATTTTAGAGGTGTTTTTAAATGAAATTTTTGTAAGGCTGCCTCACTTTTTCATTGCTTATTCATAACATAAACTCTTCCCAGTCTGACCAGCGCGTCAAAACTATTATATTTACTGCTTTTTTATAAAGAAATACACTTAATATTATGCAGAATCGAGTTAAGCACAATATTTTCTGTTTCTCATGTGGCCCCGTGGAAAAAAAAATAAGTGCCCACCCCTGCGTTAAGTGCAACCCTTTCATATCAAGACAATAATCCAGTAATAAATCCAATCTAATGATCCCTTTCCCTTTCCTTTTAACCCTCGTCTCTCCCGTTTCTCTGCCGGGCCCTGAACGCAGCATCAGTCTGTCTACTCGTGTCTGCTCCGTGCCGCCGGAGAGGCAGCGAACGCTCAATGGTGCATCACTTTTAACTTCAATTCATCCCGTCTTCATTCACAATTCCGCTCACATTTCCCGTCTTCCCGCGGCTCTTTGCGCGGATCTTTCCTTCCCGGAGGATTATTCTCTCCGCCGGGAACCGCAGTGCTGGACTGGACTCCCGCTCGGTCGTGGTAAGTGCGTTTTTTGGGGTTTTTTTAATACTTGTTTTGGACTCGCTTTTCCAAGTTATTCGCCGCGATAATTTTCACGCCAAGTGTCCGACGTGACACTTCCTTTAACTGGAACTTCACACGCGAATAAACAAGCGTGGAATTCCCTTTACGCACGGTTGGCGTTGCGCGTAAACGATCTGTAATTGAATCCCGCTTGCAAACGTTGCTTTTTAACATCTTCTCAGATCGTACTGCAAGTGAACTCAATAAAGCTCCAGTTTATGCGCTTTTTTATTGTTAGTAGACAGTGGAGAGTAATTCGGCGTGTTGTCTTGAACTATATCTTGTTTTATGTTCGGTATTTGTTGCATTTTCTGTGTTTTGGTGCATGTTGTGAAGTTGGACACGCGTTGTAATTGCATGGCGCCTGCGTAGGGAAAATAAGCGTAAACTCTTATTAGATTTGGCACTCGAGTTGTTGTCGTAGAGCGGCTTTTAAAAAGTTGCCCGTCCACATTTCGGTGACTTGCTCGTGGGAGGAGTTACGCACTGGGTGAAGTTACGTTTCGCTGCTCCTGGGTTTGGACGGATTATATAAGCGGGCAGAGGAGCAGGAGCGCAGACTGACAGGAGCTGTGCAAACACAAGGACTGGTCTGACAAAGCCTGTTTACAGAACCAAACTAATAACTATCCTTCAGTGATGTGATTGCGGAGAGTGGAAGTCTCTGATATCTTGGTTATTTATAGGCACAGGTAGAATAGGCTCAGCAGGTGGGCTGCTGCTTATGGAATAACGTTTGTCCCAGCCAATAAAATTAAAAAAGCATATAAATAAAAAAATATTAATACATAACATAATATAATATAACATAAATACAAAAAAAAATTAAAATGTATTTGATACTAAGGAATAGACGTGATACTCAATACTGATTATAATATTCCAGTGATAATAAAATAAAATTAAAAGTACTTTCTTTTCTATTCCCATGTGGTCTAGGTCTAAACCAGGTCTAAACCAGGTCTAAACCAGGTCTAAACCAGGTCTAAACCAGGTCTAAACCAGGGCTAAACCAGGTCTAAACCAGGTGTAAACCATGTCTAAACCAGGTCTAAACCAGGGCTAAACCAGGGCTAAACCAGGTCTAAACCAGGGCTAAACCAGGGCTAAACCAGGTCTAAACCAGGACTAAACCAGGTCTAAACCAGGTCTAAACCAGGACTAAACCAGGTCTAAACCAGGTCTAAACTATGTCTAAACCAGGTGTAAACCATGTCTAAACCAGGTCTAAACCAGGTCTAAACCAGGTCTAAACCAGGTCTAAATCAGGACTTAACCAGGTCTAAACCAGGTCTAAATCAGGACTAAACCAGGTCTAAACCAGGTCTAAACCAGGTCTAAACCAGGTCTAAACCAGGTCTAAACCAGGTCTAAACCAGGTCTAAACCAGGTCTAAACCAGGGCTAAACCAGGTCTAAACCAGGTCTAAACCAGGTCTAAACCAGGTCCATGTTCTGATACAGCTCCAGATCGTCCTAAAAACATTCAGGAAAGTTTCATTTCTAGGGATGTAACAATAAAAATAAATAAAACTCTGGTGATATCGTATCGTCAAAGGTCTCACAATAACATCGTGGAGCATCACAATATATCGAATCCCAAGTCTCTTTGCTTAAATGAACAGTTCTGATGCAGAAATAGATTAAAAAAAACAGAGGGAACTACATAGACCATGATCCTTTGCTCCGATTCAGTGCAGACAACATGAAGAAATAACTGTTCTAAGCACTTTTACATCTTCATTCTTTGGATTCAGTCTTGTGAAGTGGCATTTACGACAAAATATCGCAATAAATCTGCTACGGTGAGATGTTTACGGTGAAAATATCGTACAGAGACATTTGGATATCGCTACACTCCTGTTCATTTCTCTGCTCTGTTAATGGGACTTTCGTAGTAGCGACACCTGCGAATAATGAGCGTCTAGTTTCGATTCTAGTTTTGATCTCGTTTTCATGAGTTCGGACGATCCTATTCAGATCTGCTGAGGAAAACAAACAGACGAAACGACAAAACGCACACATTTCGCGCCACGTTGGTCGCGTAGAGCTGCGTTTGGGCATCTGGGACGTTGTGACACTGATGAAAACGGCGCTGATGCTGTAATCGTCGACACCGCCGCGGTCAATCGTAGTAATGCAGAACGTAAACGAAGTACACGAGTCTTGTAAGCGAAGTCTGTACGTTTTTGTGTGAAGAGGCCGGACTCGAATGCCCGAAACTCCACAGCGAGAGACCGAGGCGTCTCGTTCAGATAATCCAGATTAAGGACTCGGGTCTCAGGACTAAAGACTCTTCCTCTGTCTGCAGGTTCGACGGGACGCTCCTCTTTCCCCGGGACGGCCCCAGTTTTGAGCCCCGTGTCCCCAAATGTCCCATAGTGTCGTTACTTTGGACCAATCTGACCCCCGCCAACAGTAAAGAGGGATTATATTGTTAGTTTTTTTTTAGATAAAATACAGAAAATCATGCCTGAAACTGTCCTGAAGTCTCTCAGATTATACACGGACTCGCAAATAAATCACAAATAAACCGTGAACGGGGCGAGTGCAACGGTTTTTCTTCATTACAACCCGCTCTTTCCAGAATTTCATTATTACCGGTCACCCTGAATGCACCGCGTCTCAGTTTTTGACTTCGAAAATCTGCCTGCAGAGCGAATACCGGCCCGAACATCCCCCCTTCCACCCCGGCTTGAAAGTCCCAGCTCGAGAAAGTCCCATTCTCTCGGCTGGAACGTCCCCCCCCTCCTCCAATAAAATGAACCGTGAATGTGACGAGGCCGAATGTCGGGCCTCGTTCACGTCACTTTACTGATCTCCCTGAAGCGGCCGCACTTTTTTTTTTCAGTTTGTAATATCGATATTTTCCTCCTTCCTGCAGAAGTGCGAGTGTGAAATCGGGTTCTTCTTCCCCTTTGTCCTATAACGTCCGGAACTGTTGATTTGGGAAGAAATATTAACCCTTTAACGCCGAGTGTCACAAATACGCGACAAACCGTTTGGATCATGGCCGCAAAATCCTCCAGTGAACCTTTGTCAGGCTCTTGGTTCTAGTAACAAATCTGGAACATACACAGGTTTTTATTCATTATTTTGCTATCGTCAAATTATAATCTCAATTTAATTTACATCTACTTAAAGGCAAAACACATCTACATACACCTATATACACTGTATGATATGTATATATATTTTAATCATGAGAATAATGAATGTAATTAATGAATTGTTGTGAAAAATAGTATTTAAAAGTCATTTTGAATCCATTTGAGTGTCACGATGTATCACCGGGTCGATGTGTGTGTCGTGGTGGTTGGATTTTCAACAGACACATTTTAAAATATAAAACATATGAGTTTCTATTGAACTTTTTCACATATTTCCAGTGTCAGGAGCATAAATCTGTGCTGAACATTTATATGAAGCATTTTTAGTGTAAAATGTCACGTGGTGCGACCGAGAATAACCTGAAAACAGTTTTATTTTCTAAAACATTGTTGGGATATTAGTCTAAGTTGTGAGTAATATGAAGTGTAGAGAAACAAACTGTTGCGTTTCTTTAGATTTTTAATGCATATTGATATTTTCTTTTGCTCCGATATGACAGTCGCCTGTTTGTGTTTAATGAACAAACTACTGCCCTGGAAAATGAAGAAAAATGAAGTAAAATGAAGTAAAAAATCGACTTTGTCTGTTATTAAACTCCAGCCGTAGAATTCCTGCTGTTATTAGTCGCACCACATGATGCACGGTCGCTCCACATGACATTTTAACACTTTAAGCACAAAAAACAGGCAGAAGAACTCAGGATTTCTGAACAAAATGATTTGGTTTTGCATAAATGTGGTGGATTGTTATGAAATTTCGAGCTTTCTCACTGAGGAAACTGCGATTGGACAGAGGATTTGGCCGTCGTGTCATTGAATGTGTGTTGTTTGGTTGGGGAGGGCATCTGTGTTAAACCTCTGCTACATGAGCGGGTGAATCTCGTCTGCGTTGCGTTCGTGTGTCCGAGTGGCGGTGGGAAAGTGTATTTTTCGGTCTGGTTTGGCGCTGGTGTCTCTGACGGGCAGACACAGGCAGAGGGAGTGAACTAAAAATAGCCGGAGAGCAGAGCGGCGGATACAGCGCCATAAAACACCTCCTCCTGCTCCTGCTGCTCCTGCAGGAGATTCCGACCACGAGATTCCGACGCACACGGACCCGGATCCCAACACAGACCCAGATCCCAACACACACCCGGATCCAAACACAGAACTGGATCCACAAACACAGACCCGGATCCGAACACAGACCTGGATCTGCAGACAAATCCGTATCCACACACACAGATCTGGATCAAAACACGGGTCTGGTCTGGATCCGAACACAGATCTGGATCCACACACAGACCTGGATCCAAAATAGATCTGGATCCAGACACGGATCCGGATTCAAACACAGATCCAGATCCACAAACACAGACCCGGATCCGAACACACAGGTCTGGATCCGAACACGTGTCTTGAACCGAACACAGACCTGGATCCGCAGACAAATCCGGATCCACACACACAGGTCTGGATCCGAACACGGGTCTGGATCTTAACACAGACCTGGATCCGCACACACAGGTCCGGATCCACACACACAGATCCTGATCCACACACACAGATCCTGATCCACACACACAGGTCCAGATCCACACACACAGGTCCAGATCCACACACACAGATCCGGATCCACACACACAGGTCCGGATCCACACACACAGGTCCGGATCCACACACACAGGTCCGGATCCACACACACAGGTCCGGATCCACACACACAGGTCCAGATCCACACACACAGGTCCTGATCCACACACACAGGTCCGGATCCACACACACAGGTCCGGATCCACACACACAGGTCGAGATCCACACACACAGGTCCTGATCCACACACACAGGTCCAGATCCACACACACAGGTCCGGATCCACACACACAGATCCAGATCCACACACACAGGTCCTGATCCACACACACAGATCCTGATCCACACACACAGATCCAGATCCACACACACAGGTCCGGATCCACACACACAGGTCCAGATCCACACACACAGATCCAGATCCACACACACAGGTCCGGATCCACACACACAGGTCCAGATCCACACACACAGATCCGGATCCACACACACAGATCCAGATCCACACACACAGATCCGGATCCACACACACAGATCCGGATCCACACACACAGATCCGGATCCACACACACAGATCCGGATCCACACACACAGATCCGGATCCACACACACAGATCCGGATCCACACACACAGGTCCAGATCCACACACACAGATCCGGATCCACACACACAGATCCGGATCCACACACACAGATCCGGATCCACACACACAGGTCCAGATCCACACCGGTGCATCAGGTGCATTTACAGACGGCGACAGACCTGGACAAACACAGACCAGGTCCAGAGCCGGGATAAAGGATTTACTGGGTTTGGCTGAGTCCTGGTTGGGTCCCGGTTGAGTTCTGGTCTAGTCTTGCCTTAGACTAGACCAGGACTTAGTTTGATCCCATCTTATGGTCTAGTATCGGTTGAGTCCTGGTTGAGTCCTGGTTGGATCCTGGTTGGATCCTGTTTTTTTTGCAATAGTGACCAAACCAGACTGGACACACTCACACTCACACACAGTCACACACACACACACACTCACACTCACACACAGTCACACACACACACACACTCACACTCACACACAGTCACACACACACACACACACACAGTCACACACACACTCACACTCACACACACACACTCACACACACACACACACACACTCACACTCACACACACACACAGTCACACACACACTCACACTCACACACACAGTCACACACACACACACACTCACACTCACACACTCACACACACACACACTCACACACACACACACACACAGTCACACACACACACACACACACACACACAGTCACACACACACACACACTCACACACTCTCACACACACACACTCACACAGTCACACACACACTCACACTCACACAGTCACACACACACAGTCACACACACACTCACACACTCACAGTCACACAGTCACACTCACAATCACACACACACACTCACAGTCACACACACACTCACACTCACACACACACACAGTCACACACACACACACACAGTCACACACACACACACTCACACTCACACACACACACTCACACACTCACACACACACACACACACAGTCACACACACACACTCACACACACACACACACACACACACACACACACACACAGTCACACACATACTCACACACACACACAGTCACACACACAGTCACACACACACACTCACACACTCACACACACACACTCACACACACACACAGTCACACACACACTCACACACACACAGTCACACACACACACACTCTCACAGTCACACACACACACTCTCACAGTCACGCACACACACACAGTCACACACACGCACACACACACACGTGCGCACACTCTCACAGTCACGCACACACACACACTCACACACACACAGACACACACACGCGCACACTCTCAGTCACGCTCACACACACACACACGCGCACACTCTCAGTCACGCACACACACACACTCACACACACACTCACACACAGTCACACACACACTCTCACAGTCACGCACACACACACACTCACACACACAGTCACACACACACACACAGTCACACACACACACAGTCACACACACTCTCTCACACACACACACACAGTCACACACACTCTCTCACACACACACAGTCACACACACACACACTCACAGTCACACACACACACACAGTCACACACACACACACAGTCACACACACTCTCTCACACACACACACTCACACACAGTCACACACACACACACACACACACACACAGTCACACACACACACACAGTCACACACACTCTCTCACACACACACACTCACACACAGTCACACACACACACACAGTCACACACACACACACACAGTCACACACACACACACACAGTCACACACACACAGTCACACACACTCTCTCACACACACACACTCACACACAGTCACACACACACACAGTCACACACACACACGCACACACACACACACACACACAGTCACACACACTCTCACACACACACTCACACAGTCACACACACACACACTCACACACACAGTCACACACTCACACACAGTCACACACTCTCACACACACACACACACAGTCACACACACACACACACACACACACACACAGTCACACACACACAGTCACACACACTCTCTCACACTCACACACACAGTCACACACACACACTCACACACACAGTCACACACACACACACTCTCACAGTCACCCACACACACACAGTCACACACACACACACAGTCACGCACACACACACACAGTCACACACACACACTCACACACACTCTCTCACACACACACACTCACACACACTCACACACAGTCACACACTCTCACACACCCACTCACACACTCACACTCACACACACACACACCACACAGTCACACACACACAGTCACACACACACAGTCACACACACACCCACTCTCACACACACACAGTCACACACACACACACACAGTCACACACACACTCTCTCTCTCTCTCTCTCTCTGGAGTGTCGTGTTTCTTCACACTCGTCTCAATAATTCATGAACAGGAAGTGCGGCTCTGGGATAATCTGACAAAATCTCATGTCCAGTCGGCATCGGGACACTTCTCTGTTGATACTCTGCAGCGCCGGGGAAGGGGGGGTCCTACGTGTGTCTCCGTGGTGGAATGTTCAGCGGTTACCGTGGTGACGCAACGCGCACACAACAGCAAACACCAGCAAAAAAAACGGTCTGAAAACTCGAGACGAACTCCAAAACGGATTTTTAGAGCTCTTAATAGTCAGTTGTAAATAAATGTTCAGATTAAAGTCTAACGGAGCTTCAGACAGAGCAGTGCCTCCAGTTAGCGTCACGCAGTATTGATGACGTTTTTGCAATTACACAAAAAAACTACTTTATTTTGGAATTTAAATATGTTTGACAGCCTTCGCAGGCGTTTCGGCGAATGTAGTTTAAAATAAAATAAAATAATGTTTAGGTGTGAAAACGGTTGAGTCGCGGCGTCGCTTTTCACAGATCTGATCCGTAACTCCATGGAGACAAATAAAGACACAGTGCGGAAAGTTCCAGGCATGTTAAAGGTTGTGTGGAGGATTATTTTAGTTTGTTTCTTTCTTTCTTTCTTTCTTTCATAATGTCAATGTTTAGTTAGTCCTGGTTCAGTCCTGGTTTAGATCCTGTTCAGTCCTGGTGTAGTCCAGTTTTAGGCCTGGTTCAGACTGGGTTCAGTCCTGGTTCAGGCCCGGTTCAACATGGTTCAGTCCTGGTTGAGTCTTGGTTGAGTCTTGGTTGAGCCCTGGTTCAGTTCTGGTTCAGTTCTGGTTTAGTCCTGGTTCAGTCCTGGTTTAGGCCTGGTTCAGCCCTGGTTTAGTCCTGGTTAAGACCTGGTTCAGTTCTGGTTTAGTCCTGGTTCAGCCCTGGTTTAGTCCTGGTTTAGTTCTGGTTCAGTCCTGGTTTAATCCTGGTTTAGACCTGGTTTAGCCCTGGTTTAGACCTGGTTTAGTCCTGGTTTAGTCCTGGTTTAGTCCTGGCTTAGCCCTGGTTTAGTCCTGGTTTAGTCCTGGTTTATCCCTGGTTCAGCCCTGGTTTAGTCCTGGTTTAGCCCTGGTTTAGTCCTGGTTTAGCCCTGGTTCAGCCCTGGTTTAGTCCTGGTTTAGCCCTGGTTTAGTCCTGGTTTATCCCTGGTTCAGTTCTGGTTCAGTTCTGGTTTAGTCCTGGTTCAGTTCTGGTTTAGTCCTGGTTTAGACCTGGTTTAGTTCTGGTTTAGTCCTGGTTTAGCCCTGGTTTAGTCCTGGTTTAGTCCTGGTTTAGATCTGGTTTAGTCCTGGTTCAGCCCTGGTTTAGTCCTGGTTTAGCCCTGGTTTAGATCTGGTTTAGTCCTGGTTCAGCCCTGGTTCAGTCCTGGTTGAGTCTTGGTTGAGCCCTGGTTCAGTTCTGGTTCAGTTCTGGTTTACTCCTGGTTCAGTTCTGGTTTAGTCGTGGTTTAGACCTGGTTTAGTTCTGGTTTAGTCCTGGTTTAGCCCTGGTTTAGTCCTGGTTTAGTCCTGGTTTAGGCCTGGTTCAGCCCTGGTTTAGTCCTGGTTTAGACCTGGTTCAGCCCTGGTTTAGTCCTGGTTTAGTTCTGGTTCAGTCCTGGTTTAGTCCTGGTTTAGACCTGGTTTAGTCCTGGTTTAGTCCTGGTTTAGACCTGGTTTATTCCTGGTTTAGTCCTGGTTTAGCCCTGGTTTAGTCCTGGTTTAGCCCTGGTTTAGTCCTGGTTTATCCCTGGTTCAGACCTGGTTTAGTCCTGGTTTATCCCTGGTTCAGACCTGGTTTAGTCCTGGTTTAGTCCTGGTTTATCCCTGGTTCAGACCTGGTTTAGTCCTGGTTTAGTCCTGGTTTAGTCCTGGTTTAGCCCTGGTTTAGCCCTGGTTTAGTCCTGGTTTAGTCCTGGTTTAGCCCTGGTTCAGCCCTGGTTTAGTCCTGGTTTATCCCTGGTTCAGCCCTGGTTTAGTCCTGGTTTATCCCTGGTTCAGCCCTGGTGTAGTCCTGGTTTAGTCCCTGGTTCAGCCCTGGTTCAGCCCTGGTTTAGTCCTGGTTTAGTCCTGGTTTATCCCTGGTTCAGACCTGGTTTAGCCCTGGTTTAGCCCTGGTTTAGCCCTGGTTTAGTCCTGGTTTAGCCCTGGTTCAGCCCTGGTTTAGTCCTGGTTTAGACCTGGTTCAGTCCTGGTTGAGTCTTGGTTGAGTCTTGGTTGAGCCCTGGTTCAGTTCTGGTTCAGTTCTGGTTTAGTCCTGGTTCAGCCCTGGTTTAGTCCTGGTTAAGACCTGGTTCAGTTCTGGTTTAGTCCTGGTTCAGCCCTGGTTTAGTCCTGGTTTAGTTCTGGTTCAGTCCTGGTTTAGTCCTGGTTTAGACCTGGTTTAGCCCTGGTTTAGTCCTGGTTTAGACCTGGTTTAGTCCTGGTTTAGTCCTGGTTTAGTCCTGGTTTAGCCCTGGTTTAGTCCTGGTTTAGTCCTGGTTTATCCCTGGTTCAGCCCTGGTTTAGTCCTGGTTTAGCCCTGGTTTAGTCCTGGTTTAGCCCTGGTTCAGCCCTGGTTTAGTCCTGGTTTATCCCTGGTTCAGTTCTGGTTCAGTTCTGGTTTAGTCCTGGTTCAGTTCTGGTTTAGTCCTGGTTTAGACCTGGTTTAGTTCTGGTTTAGTCCTGGTTTAGCCCTGGTTTAGTCCTGGTTTAGTCCTGGTTTAGATCTGGTTTAGTCCTGGTTCAGCCCTGGTTTAGTCCTGGTTTAGCCCTGGTTCAGCCCTGGTTCAGTCCTGGTTGAGTCTTGGTTGAGCCCTGGTTCAGTTCTGGTTCAGTTCTGGTTTACTCCTGGTTCAGTTCTGGTTTAGTCGTGGTTTAGACCTGGTTTAGTTCTGGTTTAGTCCTGGTTTAGCCCTGGTTTAGTCCTGGTTTAGTCCTGGTTTAGGCCTGGTTTAGGCCTGGTTCAGCCCTGGTTTAGTCCTGGTTTAGACCTGGTTCAGCCCTGGTTTAGTCCTGGTTCAGTTCTGGTTCAGTTCTGGTTTACTCCTGGTTCAGTTCTGGTTTAGTCGTGGTTTAGACCTGGTTTAGTTCTGGTTTAGTCCTGGTTTAGCCCTGGTTTAGTCCTGGTTTAGTCCTGGTTTAGGCCTGGTTTAGGCCTGGTTCAGCCCTGGTTTAGTCCTGGTTTAGACCTGGTTCAGCCCTGGTTTAGTCCTGGTTTAGTTCTGGTTCAGTCCTGGTTTAGTCCTGGTTTAGACCTGGTTTAGTCCTGGTTTAGTCCTGGTTTAGACCTGGTTTATTCCTGGTTTAGTCCTGGTTCAGCCCTGGTTTAGTCCTGGTTTAGTCCTGGTTTATCCCTGGTTCAGCCCTGGTTTAGTCCTGGTTTATCCCTGGTTCAGCCCTGGTGTAGTCCTGGTTTAGTCCCTGGTTCAGCCCTGGTTCAGCCCTGGTTTAGTCCTGGTTTAGTCCTGGTTTATCCCTGGTTCAGACCTGGTTTAGTCCTGGTTTAGTCCTGGTTTAGCCCTGGTTTAGCCCTGGTTTAGTCCTGGTTTAGCCCTGGTTCAGCCCTGGTTTAGTCCTGGTTTAGTCCTGGTTTAGTCCTGGTTTATCCCTGGTTCAGCCCTGGTTTAGTCCTGGTTTATCCCTGGTTCAGCCCTGGTGTAGTCCTGGTTTAGCCCTGGTTCAGCCCTGGTTTAGTCCTGGTTTAGTCCTGGTTTAGTCCTGGTTTATCCCTGGTTCAGCCCTGGTTTAGTCCTGGTTTATCCCTGGTTCAGCCCTGGTGTAGTCCTGGTTTAGTCCCTGGTTCAGCCCTGGTTCAGCCCTGGTCTAGTCCCGCTTTAGTCCCCCCTGTGCTCTGACACGATACTGTGACACTGTGACTTCCAGAGGCCGGGCGCATGTCCCGCGCCGCTCCCCCCAGATCGGAGCTCTTTCTGTGGGCAGCTCGTGGACAAAGGCCTGGTGTCTGGAGGGGTCTGGAGGTGTCTGCGCAGCGTCTGTTCGGCCCCTGATGTTTATGGATGTGGGGGCCAAAGTCAGGGGCCAGTGTGTGTGTGTGTGTGTGTGTGTGTGTGTGTGTGTGCGGGGGGGCTTTTGTTTGAAAGGGGGATGAAGAGGAGGAGGAAGAGTGGACCAGCTGTGAGAGAACGAGGGAGGGGGGATCGGTCATTCACTTTCCGTCTGTTCCGGGGAGAGAAAAGAGAAAGAGGGGAAAAAAAAGAGGGTGGAGGAGAGAGAAGAGAAAGGGAGAGATGGAGAGAGAAGAGAAGAAGAGAGGGGGATGGAGGGAAAGAGAGAGAAAGAGAGTGATGGAGGCAAAGCGGGGAGAGTGGGAGTGAGCGAGAGAGAGGGGGAGACGGAAAGAGAAAAAGAGGGACAAAGAGTGAGAGATGGAGAGACAGGGAGAAGGGAGAGAGAGAAAGAGGGAATGAGAGACGGAAAGAAACAACGTGAAATAGACAGAGAGAGAGAGAGAGAGAAAAAGCGAAAGAGAAAAAGTGATATAGAGAGAGACAAAGCAAAAAAGAAATAGAGAGAAAAAGTGAAAGAGAAATAGAGAGAGAGATAGAGACAAAGCGAAAGAGAAATAGACAGAGAAAAAGGGAGAGACAAAGCGAAAGAGAAAAAGAGACAGAGATAGAGACAAAGTAAAAGAAATAGAGAGAGAGATAGAGACAAAGTAAAAGAAATAGAGGGAGACAAAGCAAAAGAGAAAAAGAGAAATAGAGAGACATAGCGAAAGAGAAATAGAGAGAGAGACACAGCAAAAAAGAAAAAGAAATAGAAAGAGAGAGACAAAACGAAAGAGAAATAGAGAGAGAGAGATGTAGGGACAATGAAAAAAGAGAGATAGAGAGAGAGACAAAGAGAAATAAACAAAGAGAGAGAGAGAGAGATGTAGAGACAGGGAAAAGAGAGAGTCAAAGGGAGAGAGAGAAAGAAATACAGAGAGAGAGAGAGAGATGTAGGTAGAGAGAAAAAGAAGTAGACAGACAGAGAAAGAGAGACAAAGTGAAAGAGACAAAGAGAAATAGAGAGAGAAACCAAACCGATGTAGAGACAGGGAAAAGAGAGAGCCAAAGGGAGAGAGAAAAAGAGAAATAGACAAAGAAACAGACAGAGAGAGAGAAAGGGGGACACAGGAAGAGAGAAAAAGAGAAATGGGGGGAGAGAGAAAGAGAAATAGACAGAGAGAGATAGGGAGAGAGAGAAAT
>CM068354.1:38208485-38210985 GCA_034769755.1 Odontamblyopus lacepedii | reverse complement strand
CGTCTGTGTTAATCGAATAATGTTTGAAATAAAACTAACCTTGCATCACATGAATCGTCGCATGTTGAGGGACTATTTTCTCATATATCAGTCCGCCGCTGCCGAGCTTCTATCAGGAAGAACAACTCGGACATACAGTAAATCCTTCAAATCGTCAGCCTAATCGCATCGCTGCCCAAGTCATATTTGAACATATTTTTAGCAAGCACATTGGTATTTTTTATTTATATTATTGATACTGTAACAGAAAGTTCAACTGGATGTGTGGACAAGTTTCCAAAAAAAGAAAAACACAACACTGGCTGCAGGTGAGGCAGCAGAGGTAGGAGAGAAAAGTCAGGCAGATATCACACTTTCACTAAAAAAATGACCTGGGCAATTATGCTATTAGGCTAATGAAAGGCAAGGTTAGTTTTATTTCAGACATTATTCTATGGATACAGACATTCACATGGACAGTCTGGAGTTCTAATGTATTATAAAAATATATATTTAAAAAAGTGGAAAAGTGAGGAAAACGAGTTCTGTTTGGGTGACGTCAGTGTCTCACGGAGCAGAGCCTGAAGATTCACCATTTTCTGGAGTGTTTTTATTGTCTCCAAATCAAGTTAGCATGCTAGTTATTGCATTACCATGATGACAAAAGTAGGGATGTCCCGATCCAGTATTCAGTATCAGTATCAGCTCCCGATCTGGCTCTTTTATGAGTATCAGACAGTATTGGATTTAGTCACGTGTTCGGACTGATCCAGTTTCACATGTTTTTACGGCAGCTGTAAATCAAAGCGCCGCCATGTCGCTGTGTGGGACTTTTCACTACACTGGTCCCTCGTTTATCGCGGGGGTTACGCTCTAAAAATCACCTGCGACAGGCGAAATCCGCAAAGTAGAAAAACCCTGTAAACACTGTAAAACCGCTCCACGATATGAGCAGGGAGGGGGATCGCTCTGCGCAAATCGACCACGATCTAAACTGAGGAGCACAGGGCTGAAAAACGTAGTTATGGGGAGTTGTTGTTGGTGCTGTTTTTTTATTCTTCTAAACAGACATGTCACCTTCGATTACGCAGAAAACAATGCGCGGGGTTTTCCCTCAGCCAATCAGAACACAGAACACAATGCATGTTCATATCACTGTAAAAAAAAAAAAAAAGAATGAAAAATTGCACACAAAAAACCTGCGAAAGGTGAGGTGAAGGTGACTGTACAACAAAACTACAGACATGCAATCGCTTCTCCTGGAGGAACCAGCAGAGCCACTTTCACACGACCAGTTTGATCATCACTTACAAAAGAATCACCCGGACGAGTTTGAGATTTACAAGCGCAAGACGGCAAAGCCCAAAAATCGGATCGGAAGCGACACAATCTTGATCGGGACATTTCTAGGTAAAAGTCCCCTCTGAAAGTCGCGAAAAGTGCTTCTAAACTCATTGTTGTGAATAATTAGGCTGAACCGAATCCATAAGGGAAATGAGGATTCTGTTTTTCCACTTTTAATACACTAAACATCAGGTACAGCACTCCTAATGAAGGATGTCCAGACTCATTTGGTTTGAGCGGAGAGAAAAAAAACGTCACTTTCTGTCACACTGTATTTAAACCTCGTCTCCATTGTCTTGGCCCTCGCTCCCGATCGATGCTGGCAAAGTCTGCTGAATCAATACTTTAAATAATGTAACATTCTTGAATGCATAAGATTTAACGGACCATAAAAGCGCCATATATCTACAGAACTATAAAAACACTTTATATCTACAGTTATGAACTCACCCTGAACAATTTATGACCGAGATGATCGATTCGTACGTTTAAGAATGAACCGCGGGACCAGAGTGCAGATTTGTTGACCTGGTTTATGGTTCGTGTCTCTGCAATTATTGGGTCTATGAAACGAAAACTGACGCAAAGTTCAGAGTCCTCGGCGTCGGCGTGAATAAATCAGCCCCAAAGACGGTAAAAGCACTTAAAAACAGAATACTAATACGACAGGTTTATGGAGCCGATCTCAAGCTTCATGAGAAGGTTCAGAAATGAAACGTCATCAAATGTGAGAACGTGAACAAAGCTACAGCAAACTACAGTAGTACAAGTACAAATAGTAGTAGAAATAATAGTAGTGGTAATAGCAGTAGCAGTAGTAGTAGTAGTACTGAATTTTTCGGACCATAAGGCGCACTCAAAATCCTTTATTTTTCTCAAAAATCGTCAGTGCGCCTTATAAGCCGGTGCGCTTTATGTATGTATTAATTCTGGCTGTTCTTATTGACCTTGAACAGATTTTATGTGGTACACGGCGCTCAAAAATCTGTCAAAATGTTTTAGCACTTTGGTAAGATACGAAGCCGCACCGCTGAATGGACTGTCACATGGAGCACGAAAGCCTCAGAAACACTCGCGCGTAGGACAGAAATGCAGCAAATTTGGGAAATCCGTGCGTATTTGGGGGAAAATCTGTACATATTTGGTTGCAGCTGAGCACCAAACCAACATCTGCAAC